>CM062810.1:993305096-993610905 GCA_031772625.1 Pinus tabuliformis | reverse complement strand
ACTTCCTTATTGCCATAATTTTTCTTTCCACTTTGTAACAAAGATCTTTTCTCTTTCTTTTTTCTTCCAATTGTTTGTTGTTGCTCTAAAGAAGGTGTTTCTCTTTGTATCCTCATAATGTGCTATAATTTTCTTTGTGAAAATTGGCCACATAACAAGTGGTTTATGAGAATAAAGCCCTTTATACCATAAAAATTGATCTTGTTCTAAATATGAAGATGCAATACATACCTTTTGTAATAGTGGTACACCATGTAGATCAAAATATTTCTCCATCTGTAGTATCCAATTTACTGGATCCTTGCCATCAAACTTCCTCATCTCGATTTTTCTTGATTTTAGGAGCTCGATCTTGAAATGACTGTAACTTTGTAATTTCAGATCTCCAAGTTCTGAAATTTCTTCCTACAGTAGCTCTCTGAGTTCTCTTTCTAATCCAGCAAGTCTGATCAGAATTTGATTATCCAAGAAAGAGTTATGCGAAATCTCTCAACGTGACTTGATTATAGACTAGTTCAATGGAGTGAACTTGAACCACGTGCCACGTTTCGCTGTTTCGACCTTAGTACTTGAAACAGATAGAAAAAAACTATAGGAAGTCCTCTTTCTAAAAATTCTTACGAAATTTCAATTTGATGCTTAGAACAAAAGTTATGACAATTTTCCCAAGGTGACCTGTTTGGAATGTAATTAAGGGGTCTGCAAAAACCCTAACTTCCTCAAATTAATATCTCTGAAAATATAGCGATACAGGAACTGAAATTTGGAACGAGATTCATAGAAATTTCTTATCAAATGTTTTTTTTTTTAGCTCCCGAAACTTCGTAGTGAAATAGTTATAGTGCAAATTCCACGATGACCTAGTTTAGATGAAATTCTGGAGATTACAAAAATCCTAACTTCCTCAAATCATATCTCTGAACATATAGCGATTAAATATCTGAAATTCAAACCCAAGGTTCAGTGCGCTGTTGTCTCAAATGGGTTTTGTTTTTAGCTTCTGAAACATTGCACAAACAAAGCTATAGCAAAATTTCCACAATCACCTGTTTAGATTAGTGAAACCCTAGAATCCAAAGCTATGATACCAAATGTTATGAAACTAGCTCACAAAATATAGAAAAGATAGATCAACGCCTTAGATATAAGCCTCTTCAAGGGGGCAACCTCATTTACATTACACAAATGAACAATTCTTAGATGATACAAATGAAAAGACTTCCTTTCTATATATAGGAGTCTAAAGGGTCATAATATAATCAGAGCCGACATAACAATAATAATGTAAGGGCACAATAATAACAATATGGGGACTACATGAGCACAACAATATAATAAGGGGGTTGTACTAATAACAATAAGGGGTTACACTAGTAGTATAGGGACCTAACATTCATAACAACTTGTAAATAGTTAATTAAGTTTAATTAAATTAATTAGCTTAGAAAGTTCAAATCGGAAGTCTTTCTCTAGTCATGTATATGTTCTCCCTAAATTTTAGCTGTCCAATATGAGTTTAAATAGAGAGTGAAATTAGATTACTCAGTTTACTGAGTTAATTTCAGTTAAATTAGTTCTAAATTGTTTTTGGAACTAATAAAGGACTAACAGTCAGTTGGTGCACTAATGCATCGACTATTGCTACTCTACTTAATTGAATATTTCCTTGTGAGAATCTCATGCATGCCAGTTCATATAAATACCTAGTTGAGACTAGAGTGCAAGGATGATGTACTATCAGTTTTATGATTTATCGAGTTGTATAGATCATGCATGTAATGAGGAACTGGACCTAGTTTGGATTGTGCAATTTTGGATGCACTGGATTCCCATTAATATGGGATATTCAACCATTGGAATTTCACAAGGAAATAAGGGCTTCGAGAGCTACAAAATAGGCTAAGGGATTTAGCTTGAGCTTGGTTGTGAGCTGAGAGAGTTGAGCATACTTGTGTGGAATTGTTCTAGTGAGAACAAGCTTTGTATCTTAACTCATATTTTTGATATATCAAATAAAGATAACGAGGTTTTAAGTAGTAGATTTCCCCAGATACATCTTGTTTTATGTGCCATTGATTTATCTTCTTCTTGTTCTTATTATTTTCATCTATCTATTGGCTTCTACTGGTTGAAAGTAGATGTAGATTCTTGTCTTGTGCTTTAGTAAATTGCATGAGAATGTGAATCTACATGAATTTATACAAAAGGGATCTAAAAATGCAACCTCTTATTTTTATTAATAACTTAAAACAAAGATACATACCCATACAAGTCATACTAAAGCGTCTGCCAATGACACAGATAAAACTCTTAGGTTGATAGGATGCACATCAATATTTTTAATATATCTAGCACACTTTAGTGTTCTAATTAAAATTTTTGCAATCAAAAACACCAAACACAAAAGGGATCGAAAAATGAAACCTCTTATTTTTATTATTAACAGAAAATAAAGATACATACAAGTCATACTGAAGCGTCTACCAATCACATGTACAACTGCTCATCAAATAACTTGACTAATTGAGGTACACTTTTTCACCCTAGATGGATCCACCAGAGAAACTATATCATGTGGTTTTTGTCCTGAGAATCAAACTAGAGCTAGTAACGCCAAGTTATCAACAAAAACTCAATCGCATAAACAAACTCAAGATAATCCAAATTCCCAACACATACCCCTTTTTATAGGCTATATGGACTGTCTAGAAGCCTTTAATTTATTTTTTTCTCAAAAACAAAGGAAAATACCATGGGTAAATAGCACGACAAATACCATGGGAAAATACTATCCATTTTGAACATATCAAGAAAAAGAAACATTACAAACCATGAATTTAAACCTTTTGAATACACTAAAAGGTTTTGACCTATTTTTAGAAAATAAACTAATGTTTTTTTACTATAATCATTAATGAAAGTTAAAAAATAAGCATTACTAGGTGTTGAATTTTTTTGCATCATTCCACACAAATATGTGTGTACACTATCTAATGAAGCTTTCACCCTATATAAAACTCTAAATACAAATTTCTCTCTATGATTCATTGCAAGTATGCAACTCTCACATGAGATTACTAGTTGTTGAATATCATGTAACTCTCTTTACCATCTACTTCTTCCATAGTATAAACCACCAAAATTTGAATGGCCATATCTCAAATTCCATAACCAATATGTAGGTTTTAGCCCCGTACATAAATTACCTGCATACAAATTCTAAAATAAAAAATAAAGAATGATGAGAGCATAAAACATAAAACAAAGATACAAAGAGATTTTCCCCTCAATCCCAAAACCGGAACTACCAGATTGCTTTTTCATTCTTTCTTTCAATGTTACAATATGTATATATACATGTCAAAGCATCCATAAACTCCAAACCATTAACCCTGGATTAGAACATATCCGTAGTTCCCTTGACCATATCTACAAAATACCATGGACAGAAAACCATCATGCCAAAAACCATGTGCGAAATCCATTCACAAAACCACAGGTAGGTTCGCCCACTTAATATAGGGTCCAAAAAAAAAAATCTTGGGCTGCTGTTTAATTTCCATGCCTGAAATATAGTTTGCAACTTCAATATCTTTCATGTCAAATTTGGATGACAATTGGGTTTTCAAATACTGGATTATTTCTTTGTCATTTCCAACTAGAAACATATCATCCACATACAAGACCAAATAAATAACATGGTCACCAATTAATTTAAAATACACACAGTGATCTACTTTTCTTATGGTGAAGCCAATTCCCCATATAAATGTATTAAATTTTTGATACCACACCCTTGGTAACTGTTTTAACCCATATAGAGAATTTTGTAACTTTCATTCCAGTTCTTTATTACCCTTCACCACAAAGCCTTCAAGTTTCTTCATGTAGAGCTCTTCTTCTAGATCCCTGTGAAGAAATGGTGTCTTCACATCCATTTATTCTACCTCAAAACTCAAAATCAACAACAACATATAAAAGTAATCTAATAGAAGCTTCCTTGGCAACAGGAGAAAAAATATTTCCAAAATCAATTCCTGACACCACGAAATAAACTTTTGCTACTAAAGAATATTTTTATTTCTCCACCTTGCCATCTGCATTCATATTCTTCTTAAACATCCATTTTCGACCAGTGGGTTCCTTCCAACCGACAACTCCATGAGATCCCAAGCCTCATTTTTGTGCAAATATGCCATTTCATTAACTATGGCCTCTTTCTAGAGTTTTCAATCCTCTGAATCTACTTCTTCTATCATAGCTCTAGGATCATCATCGGTGATAGATAAAGGAAAATTTGAACATAAAGTAGATGGAATATACCTTTATAGCTACCTTCTTTCTCGAATTGATATTCTTATAGCTGGATTTTGTGGCTCTTCATCTTTTGATTCCTCTTTCGTTGTAGAGTCTGATTCTTCCTCCTTTAGCTCAAAGTCTATCTTCTTGGGTTCCTTTGTTTGGAATTCATGTTTAATAACATCTTTCACCTCTCTAAGCACCACATCTCAGTTGTACACAACCTTCATTTTTTTGAGTTCCAAAGCTTATAGCCTTTTAAACCATCCTTATACCCAAAAAAGATGCACCTTTCAAATTTACTACCCAACTTTGTTCTTTTCTCCTTTGGAACATGCTCATATGCATCACATTGAAATACCCTCATATGTGAAAGACAAGGTTTCTTACCAATCCATACCACTTTCAGGGTCTTATCCTCCAACGCTGATGAAGGTGATCTATTGATTAAGTAACATGTAGTGTCCACCACCTCTGCCCACAATTCCTATCCTAACCATGCACCACTGAGAATTCTTCTTGCCTTTTCCATCAACATCCTATTCATTCTTTATGCAACTCCATTTTGATGATGTGTGTATGGAGTAGTCTTCTACCGTGCTATACCACACTTCTTATAGAACTCTTCAAATTCCTTCTTGCAAAACTCTCCACCATTATCTGTCCTCAACACCTTTATCTTCTTCTCTGTCTGATTTTCCACCAGAGCCTTAGATTCTTTAAACCTATCAAAGACTTCAAATTTCTTCCTGAGGAAATATATCTATGTATTCCTTGAGAAGTCATATATAAATGATACATAGTACACAAACTCACCTAGTGATGGAACTAACATAGGTCCAAACACATCATTGTGCACAAGCTCTAATATGTGTCTCGCCCTCTTAGCACTAGAGGGGCAACTCACTTGATTTTGATTCCCATATACACAATTTTCACATAAATGAACATCCAGAGAGAAATTAGACATACCTTCTACCATATCATTACCATGAATTATGAGAAGTCCCTTCTCTCAAACATGTCCATGCCTTTGATGCCATAGCATGGTCTTTTCTCCACATACCACTATATTTTCTGCTCCACTTTTAGTAACCACATAATTGTTGCACTAATCATTAACAATGCTACCCTGAAGCTTGTACAGAGTTCAAATATGAACTACCCACATCAATACCAGTGCTCCCCGAACGATCTTGCATGTATCCTTCTCAAACACCGTTTTTACTCCTGCATTATCCATCTTGCTTAGAGAAATTAGATTTCTGGCCAATGTAGGAATATGTAGAACACACGAAAGTGTTCTAATCCTTCCACCCTGCAACTTCAACTTCAGTTTTCCATGACAAATGATTTTAGCATTCCTGTCATCCCTTAAGAAGACATCACCACCATCATATTTCTCATACTCGTAAAATCACTCTCTATGGGGAGTGAAGTGAAAGGATGCTCCCAAGTCAATCAACCATGCCTCATGATCTACATGTGTACTTGAAGAGGAATCTAGGTACACATCCCCACCTTCATCTGAGGTGGGTTTCATCTTTGCAGAAGGAGCATCATCAGATCCCTTTTCCTTCTTAGGAGCTTTGGATTTATAATCTCATCTGAAGTGCCCTCCCTTTCCGCATTTCCAGCACACCTTTATAGCTTTTCTTGGAGATTTAGATATCCCTCTAGATTTAGATCTCCCACTCGAGGACTTACTTTTTTTTTATGTTCTAGGACATCCTCGTACAAACAAGGAATCACCATTTTGGCCCTCCATATTTTTTTGTCTCATCTCCTCTGGTAGCAAGGATGAAACTATTTCATCAAACGACAAGGTAGTTCCATTGATACCTGTTGCAACAACCATACTATCCCATGAATCTGGTAGAGAACACAACAAACTGATGCACTTATCTTCATCTAAAATTTTAATATTAACACATAATAACTAGCTTACCTCAGTACTAAAGGTGTTCATATGTTCTGTCGTCATCAAGTCCCCATCATTCATCCTCATGTTATACAACATTTTCCGTAGGAACAATTTATTAACAAGATACTTAGTTGGCACAAAGTCCCTAATTTGTCCCGCAAAGCCTTCACCAAAGCTTCCCCTTATACATTCAACAATACTGAATTTGAGACACATAATCATATTGTGCTCTTTTCCTTCTGATCCAACTTCACCCAGTCTTCAGCTGACATTATTGTTGGTTTAGTACCTGGATCTATCGTAATCCACTAATCTTTATCCACCAGCAGATCCTCCATATTGAGTTTCCAGAACTCAAAACCCTAACCATTAAATTTCTTGATCTCTAGTTTTCCACTGCTCGCCATCTTCTTTCACGACAAGGATTGATCCTGCACATCTCCCATTGGACATGGTCTACCATAGGTCGAGCAAAAGCCCTCAACAGCAAAGGCATCCCCTTGAAGCCAAAATAGCTCTGACACCAAATGTAGGATTTAACCCCGTACATAAATTGCCTACATACGAATTCTAAAAAATAGAAAATAAACAATGGAGAGAGAATAAAACATAAAACATATATACGCATAGATTTTCCCCTGGATCTCAAAACCAGGACTACCGTATTGATTTTTCATACTTTCTCTCAATGTTACAATACATATATACACATTCTGAAGTATCCATAAACCCCAATCCATTAACCCTAGATTAGAACATAACCATAGTTCCCTTGACCAAATCTACAAAATACCATGGACAAAAAACCATCATTCCCAAAACGATGTGAGAAATACATGCATAAAACCATACGTAGGTCCACCCACCTAATATAGGGTCCAAAATGTTTTTCCCGGGCATTGCCCTAGACCCCGTGCAAGGGGGCTACTACCCTGCTGTTGTGCCCCACGCAACGTACAGGGGAGGCTAAATCCCACGTTGTGACCCCCCCATGCATGGGGTAGTCCTGGAAATAATATAACACACACCCAACACAAGATTCATCCAAACCCTTAGTTTTATATTCATTCAAAGAATCAATTATTTTATTTCTCGTTATAAGTAGAAAGATTCTATTATTTTTCATCTCTGCCCTTTTTCGCATCTTCTTTGATACTTATCAATCATTCACAGACCTTGTTCTCAAAGAACATTTGGTATCTTTTCTCTATTAGTTGTCTAACACTCAACAAATTGTTTTGTAAAGTAGGTACATAGTACGCATCATTAATCATTATTATTTCACCATATCTAGTATATACATCAATCTCTCTACCTTTAACACATACCTTATTATCATTTCCCAACTTTAGCTCAAATTTAACATTAGAGTCTAGAATAGAAAACAAATCAATGTTTCCAATGACGTGATTACTTTACCCACTATCCTAAAGTGAAACATCTTTTGAACATTCTTGGGTTAAATTACAGGTAAAAACCATAGGTCTTTTATTATCTTCAAACTCCTCTATAATATGTGCAAAGTATTTATTATCATCTACATACATTCTTCTTCCAACATTTGCTATGAAAATGACCACAATTTTACAATAATAACATTGTACCTTAGAGTTATAATACCTTTGATTTCCTCACTTCGAGGTTCTACTATTTCTCTCCCTTAAATTAAAAGGGCACTGCTAATATTTCTCATATTTTGAAATATTTTTTATGTCTATTGAATAAGTTATTATTCCTCCTCTTCCTCTGCTACTTGACCTTCCTCTACCTCTTCCTTTAGTAAGTTGCAACTGAGTTTTACAGGAATCCTCTAATGGATTATCATCATATCTTCTCATCCTGGAATCAAATGCAACCAAAGAACCATTCATCACATCAATTTGAATTCGATTAGTGTATTTGAACTCTTTTATGGATACAACCACTACTTCAAATTACTTTAGAAAACTTCAAAGTAATTTCTCAATGATTGTCCTATATGATATGTCATCACCATATTGTCTCAATTGATTAAAAATGTCATAAATTGAGTCATAAAACTTTCCACAATCTCATTATATTTCCTTTTCATATTCTCAAAATATTCCCTCAAGTTTTGTAACTTTACATTCTTCACTTTGGAGACACCTTAATAAAATATTTCAAGGCTGTCCCAAGCCTTCTTTGAATACATTGAACTTGAAATCTTTGGAAATATAATGTCATTTAAACCTTGTTGGATTAAACCAAGAGCTTTATTATCCTTCTTTTAGTTCTCCTTCGACAATGTTTACTCAACATTCATTAGAGCCATTTCTACTTCACGGTCAACAGGCTTGGATGCCCATCAATGAAAAATGCCCAAATGTCAAGAGAACACAGTAATGTTCTCATTCTAATAAACCAAGAATCATAATTTTTCTCGGTTAAAATAAGAACCTATGATTGAGCCATACTAGTGTTTGATGATATTTCAATTTAGGTTCTAGATAGTTGAAATTTTTAGATGGGGGCAAGAGCTCTTTCTAGCTTTAATAATAAATTATGAGAGAGAGGGAACAATGGAAAATTCTACTACAATTTTCAAATCACAAGGATATATAGAACATGCAAATAAAAACCGAAGAGTAGCACGAAAATTGCAACATATAAAACACAATATTTCATCAATTGAATTAACCTTTGCAACAAATAAAATACTTTGTTCACAAAAAAAATAACAATAGAACTACAAAAATAGATAAGAGAGTTGCAACAATAGTAAGAGGGAACGAAGTCATGGAAACAAGCCAAAAAAGTTGGAGTAACAATATCCTATAATGAACTGAGTTGGAACAATAATAATAGTTAGGAGTAGTCTGTAATGAAACTTTTTGGGAAATCCGAAAAACAAGTTTTTCTCATTTACCGATTGATGTGAAATTTCCTAGAGTTCCCTTGGCCCTCACCTGAGGTTCCTCACCTGTCGTCATCCATCGACCACTGGTATGCCCTCGACGTTTTTTGCTCCCCATAGCATGTCCTTCATCATGTATGATACATCAACCATCATCCATGAAATTTGAATTTCAAAATTGTCGTGTTTTACTTGAAATTTGTTTTGAATTTGAATGGAATAGTGGGCAGAGGCTCTCGTCTCACCAATGTTTGGCTTCCCAAAACAACCAGAGAATAGTCTTGTCAACATTTGGCTTCCCCAAAGCTCTCATCCTATATGAATGCACCCTTTTCTATGGCACTCGATCATGCACACCAAACCCTGGTGATGGCATTGGTTTCATTATTTATGACGAGGATGATGGCTTTGTTGTGCAAAATTTCAATGTATATGTTAATGATTGTCTCAGACTACACATCAATGATTCCCATTACAAAACCCTAGTCACTGGTCTTCAACATGCTATCTAGCTCGACATCACCCACATCACCGCCCTTGAACAATGTAAGGTCCTTATCTAGAAGGTAATAAGTCCTCTCCTCTCTTTCTCTCTTTAGAACTAATATATTTTGATTACATTGTAAGGGGAAATTATTTTCTTTCATGGTGTTCTTTATATATTCTGAAAGAAAAAGTTAATTGGAGAGTGGATAACCCCTAGCTGAAGAGATACCAAAACGGAGTTCAGAAATTGGCTTCAGAGTTCCAGAGCTTTAGAATGGAGCATAACTATTGTCAACATAATTTTGAAACGTGTTCCCTAGCCCGAGAAGGCTTTTACAATGCTTTTGTAGATAAAAGTAGATGTGAAAAGCATGAGATTTTTTGGAGGTGCAAAGACCCAAAGTCCACGAAGATTTTTTTGTTTGTTTCTTTACATTGGATGCTTAAGTTCAATTATTCAAGGTTGTTTCGACTTGTTTGTTTTTTCTGGTTTCTTTCCTAGCAGAGGGTTTCATTAGTATGCCAAAAATTCATTTAATTAATAAACCCTAGGTTCTTTGGTTGCAAGATTTGCATTCAAGTGTCGTCCTTGTTATACTGGTAAGTGGGATTTCACAATTTTTTCATATTTGTATATCTCTCTTCATGCTCATGCCGTAACCCTAATATACAATGGGGCATGTGTGACTCTCAGTGTGTAATATCCAGTGAAGCAGTGGTGAAGTCGTGTATGGTTTCTCCAACATTGAATTACTGGTATCACAAGTTGTCAATGAAGTCAATTCCTAATGCTTTGCGGAGCTCATCTCCCCTTTGTCATCATCGGAGCTCTTAGAAGACATGAAATAGAAATATGATGGGTTTTCTGCAGGAGGTGGAAAGGTGGGAGTGAATGTGGGAGTGGGTAAGGACAAACCTAAACCTAAGCCCAACCCCACAACAGTTGTGACTAAGAAGCCTATCCCCGGGAAGGGAGGAGTGGAAGTTAATGTGGGACAAGGAGGCGTTGTTAGTGGGTAAAAATCGAGGAAAAAAGAGTCAACTCCATATCAAATAATCCAATCAATTACTCATTTTCTCCTCATTCTAGGAAGTAGGACATATCTATTAAGGAAAATAATATGTTTTTTTACTTTTAATTAACTTTTCTCACCATATACATCAGATTGATATAAAATTAACTTATTTAAAGTGATATTGATACATTTTGTTTAAGGACAAAGTTAATTTTTTGTTGTTGTTGTTATTAACGAATAACAAATCATTGCAATTAAAAATGAGAGACAAATAGAAAATAAACAATAATAAAACATATAAAAATAACATAGAAATCATGACACACAATTTAACTTAGATCAACAAAAATAAAAAAGTTTAGAAACAACATATAAATTATGGAAAAATTTGTCTTAAATCAAGAGTAATAAAACATATAGCAATAACATATAAATCATGATACCCTTTTACATATAACAACAACATATAAATCATGATACTTTTTTTGTTATTAATGAATAACATATTGTTACGATTAAAAATGAGACAAAAATAGAAAACTAACAATACTAAAACATAAAACATATAACAATAACATATAAATCATGACACACAATTTCACTTACATCAAAAATAATAAAATTTTTAGCAACACCATCTAAATTATGACACACAATTTGTTTTAAATCAAGAGTAATAAAACATATAGCAACAACATATAAATCATGACACAATTTATCTTGGAAAACTCCAACTGTAATAGATCTACTACGTTCACAATCAAATGGCACCTACTATGGAAGATACCAATGCTATATATAGGGTTCATTACATGTCATACCATGGGTCAATACTGTGAGTCATGAATATTATGCTCAAAAACCAAGTTTTTGAAAAGTAAACATATTTGACTGTATAAATGAGTCAATTTGACTTGATTAGGAGAGATTCTTTAGATTTTATATTTTCATCTCTAAATTCTTGTTTTGTTTTTGTAAGTGTTGTTATTTCCTTCATGACTCCATGGGAGCACACTTACCATGTCCATTTTTTTTTTTTACCAACAATTACAAATGCATTTATGCCAGTATCTCACCTTGCCATGTTCATCTTCCACCATCTTCTTCACAACCTCATGTTGCATCTTTCACTTGCAAATATTTAAAATATCGAGCTACCTCCTAATGACTCATCATTTTTTCACATCCATGCAACTAAATATTCTCCTTAATCAAACTCATTCCCAACCATATCACATTTTGAGATTTCTTCATATGCTCCATTTTAACCAAATATTCAACTTCCCCAACAACATTAAACTAGAATACAAGTATCCCTACCACCCTCATACATAAGTGGTTCATTAAACAACTTGATTCTACATCATTTCTATGCCTAAGAGGAATGACTCCATGAGATGTCACATTATTGGCATTTATGCTTGAATAATGGGGCTTACAATAAACATAGGGAATTCAACCTATGAATAAATCTTGAGTAGATCTTCAAATGTGATTACTCACAAACCCTAAGTCCTTAACTATAGGAGAGTCGCCTACTCTCATACCAATTGTTAGGATTAAAAATGAAATTAGAATTAATAAAACATATAACAACAATGTATAATTTATGACACATAATTTATCTTGGAAAACCCTCACATTTCTCTCCATATGTGTATGTGTGTGTGTGTGTGTGTCTATATACACGAGAGAGAGATATATATCTTTCTTAACATGGATATTCAAATATTTCTTTACCATTAGTTTCAAATACATTATTTTGTTATTAATATTTTTTAAATACTATGTATCAATTTCATACTAAGCAATGCAGAAATTAAATTACTTTTTTGCTAAAGCAAGAGTCGTGCCTTCTTTTTCATTAAATCAAACAAAATTTACAATATTTACACTTTTCCACCAAACTGTGTGGTACAAGGAAAAATAGGAAGATGTACTAAAGGATCTAAGCCCTCCAACCCCAAAAAGTTCCCGCCGAACACTTTTGAGAACCGACAAAAACAAGTTATGGGAGTCGCCGGGCACCTGAGCCCTCCCCACAAAAACCCGCTTCTTAATCACTGCCGTCCAAATTTCTTATAAAATCCTACACTGGAGATACATATCGCTTCATAAAGGAGCAAGATGTTTAAACCCCCGACCCCACTGAACCGCTCGTACAATCCTGATCGTTGATCAGACATGATCAAATCGGACGGTGGAGCTGAAAATCGCGCACCAGAAAATCATTGAAGTTTATCATGCGATGAGGATGGTTTTCAAACCCATCCCTCATCCACGTGTCAAGTGTTGTAAGGTATCACTACCAAGAATTCGAAACCACCTTCGACTTGAAAGCGGTGCGATCACACCAAAACCACTCAAGGGGTGGTTTTGTCTCCCAACACTGGGAAAAATGGGAAATGGTGCCGCCAGCACAGTTATTGTTCTCAACCTTTCTCCTAACTGTGAAAACCGATCACCTACCTTTGGGGATTTTCAGCAAAGTGATGACCATAGCTGCAGAGGCCGCCCCTAGCGAGCTATCCTGCATAAACATGTTTGACCAAAATTATGAATCCTGCAGAAATTTGCTCATTGCGTATTAGATTCCTTAGTTTTGTCCTGATACACTTTTTTATCCTCTTCTGCGTTGTTGTGGCGAAGTCCCTTTAGATTGCTTTGCGGCATTGCACGCTAACTCATTGAAATTTTGTTGTCTTTACAGGTGACCCCTTGGTTGGCTAGGATGTCTGCCAATTTGTTGGCCTTTCTGCGCACATGGATGAATCTGAGTGTGTGTATTCCCTGAAGATGATCCTGTATTTTTTGGAGCACCCTTATTAACCTCCAGTGTTTTGAAACTTTTTCTGGCCCTATTCCATGACTAATTTTCTTGGCCGCGTTGATGACGTGCTTTGAATTAAATTCTATTATTAAATTTTGATAGTTGTCCTGTTTCAGAAATTGTAATCATTGCTCCAATGCCATTAGTTCCACCAGGTTGTTGGTGTCTTTTCCTAAATGACAATGGAAGAGGGAGATGATGCTTCCAGTTTCATCCCTAAGAACTCCTCCAGAACCTGCCATTCCTAGGTTGTCTTTTGAAGCTCCATCAATGTTATACTTCAAAAAACCTTCCATGGGGGAGGGGGGGGGGGGTATTCCAGAATTCCTGAATCGATTCCCACAAGATTATTTTCCTGTCTAGTCCTTGTGGAATGAGCCCCTGCATGTCTAACTACTTGAGTATTCTCAACTCTATTTTTGAGTGAGGATTTTTGGGGAGATCATTAACTATTCTTCCCACTGTCTCTTTTAGCTGTTTCAAGATTTGCTCCAACAGGCGTAGAGAGGAGTTCTTCTCTTCTTTAAAAATTCTTTTGTTTCTTTCTTTCCACACATTCCATATTATGAAACTTGGCAAGAGAGCCCAGGCAGAGTTAAGAATCTCATAATCTGAAAAATTATTCCTCCAATTGTTTATGGTGTTAGTGATGCTATCTCTGTCTCTATCAGACTGATTGAAGACTGTGGCAAAAAAATCCCATAACCTTGAGGTGAAAATGCAGCTATTGAGAAGATGTTCCATTGTCTCCTCTTGTGCTTCACAAAGCTAGCATCTGGAGGGTCCCAGCATACCCCTCTTTCTAATATTGTCCCAGGTTAAGATTTTCCTATGGTGAACCAGCCACATAAAGAGCTTGATCTTCATCCAGCCTTTGTTCCTCCATAGCTTCTGCCAGATTCTGACCGGGGCTTGGGATTCCAGTCCAAGGAGAATACCTTTTGCTTCCTTAATATTAAAGTTGCCCTCTTTGTTGTTACCCCATCTTAGTTGATCCTGCCCTTCAGTGACTAAAATCATCCTCTGATCCAACATCCTCTTTAGGGTCTCTGCTCTACTGTTGAGGGTTCTGTCCTCTCTGCCATCTATTTTTTTCCATGTTCTCCATTTTTCTGTGTTGTGAGCATGTTCCCAAAAGTCCTTTACCTTTACTAATCCTTGGTTGTCTGTTTCTTGCTTGAGGCCCAAAAATTCCTCTTTCAAAAGTGTTGGTTCTTGTTGCCATTTATCCTCCCAGAATAGTGCCTGATCTCCATCTCTGATTTCCCAGAAACTGTTTTTTTGAACCACCCCTTTGTTCTCCCAGGCTTTGTTCCATATGGGAGAGCCCTTCATGTTTCCAGACATTCTTATTAGTTCAGAAGAGTGCCAGGAGCTGGCATATTTTTCCTTCCAGATGCTTTCCCATTGAGCCTTAGGATCCTTAACCCACTGCCACCAAATTTTGGCCCCAAGAACCTTACTAAGAATCTCTAGATCATCCAATCCTAGGCCTCCTTGGTTCTTAGGTTTACAGATCTTTTCCCATGAAACTAAAGCCCATTTTTTCCTAGTTTCCTCCTTTCCCCAAAGAAAATCCCTTTGGATATTTCTAAATTGTTGTAGGACTCCTTTTGGAGCAAGGAGAGCTGATAGCATAAAGACTGGGATAGCTTGGAGCACTGCCTTTGTAAGAACCAGTCTACCAGCCAGATTTACAGACCTGATTTTCCATTTTTTGACCTTGTCTTGCATCTTGATGATTAACAGTTCCCAAACCCTCGTATGCAAAGGTTTATCCATTAGAGGAACTCCCAAACATCTAGAGGGGAGGGCATCTCTTTGAAAACCAAGAATTCTAGAGACATTTCTCTGGATGGAAATGTGGGTGTTAAAGAAAAAAAAATTTGATTTGGAAAGATTGACCTCCATACCTGTTGCCATGGCAAAGTCATTCAAAATTTGTTTTTATGCCAGTGCTTCATTAACTGTGGGAATTCCCTGTAACATGGTGTCATCTAAAAATTGTTGATGGGTCAGAGCTTGACTATTCTCCGATAGTTGGAGTCCTTAGATTTTGCTTGTTACTTTAGCATGCTTAATGGATCGCCCCAACCCTTCCATCATGAGGATGAAAAGAAAAGGCGAGAGCAGATCACCCTGTCTAAGTCCTCTAGAAGGAAGAAACATTTCAGAGGGAGAGCCATTAACTAAAATTGAGAAGCTGGAGGAAGTCACTAGGGCCATTACCCATTTGATCCAATTATGATAAAAACTAAACGCGGTAAGCACTTTCTTGATATATGTCTAGTTCACTTTATCATATGATTTGGCAATGTCCAATTGCATTATCATACCCGCTTCCCTTTACTATTTAACGAGTGAACCACCTTGTGAGCTTGAATGATGTTATCTAGTATTTGTCTGCCTTCCACATACCCAGATTATTCCCCCGAAACAAGTGTAGGAAGCAAAGGTTTGAGTCTATTTGCCACTACCTTGAAAATTATCTTGTAAACTACATTGCATAAGGTGATGTGCCTATACCTCTCTGGCACTTGAGAATTATCCTGTTTTGGAATTAGGGTGATGAAGGAGGTATTGAGAACTTTCAAAATAGTTATGTTCAGCCTGGAATCTTCCACTACCCTTACAATATCCTTTTTGACAATGTTCCAACAAACTTTGAAGAAATCCACATTGAATCCATCCGGACCTGGGCCTTGCCATTTTGCATTTCCTTGAGCACCTCACTTACCTCCTTTTCAGTTATAGGTCTGTTGAGATTACAGTTGTCCTCTCTAGATACCAACTTAGGGATGTGTTTAGTGAAGTCTTTGATGAAAGGTTCCCTTACTAAAATTCCTTCTTGAGTAGTACCTCGGAAATGTTTAACGAACACTGCTTCTATTTCCTTATGGGATTGATGGATTTGCTCATCCTCGACCTTGATCGAAGAGATCCTATTGTGAGTCCTATTAGCAATGGTGGATCTATGGAAAAATTTGGTGTTGCGCTCTCCTTCCTTTAGCCATTGAACTCTTGATTTTTGTTTCCAAAAAATTTCCTCTTGTTTACACAACTTTTCCCATTCTAGATGATATTTCTCTACCTGATCATTTTTGTTCTTATCAAATCCTTCCTTGATCAAAGCTTGGTTGAGCTCCAGAATTTTATTTTCAACAGATTCCTTACCTGTAAAAATATTTCCAAATTCATTCTTGTTCCAAGCTTTTAGCTTCATCTTGATGTGCTTTAATCTTTTGTGTAGCAGGAACATTGATGATCCCTGAATCTACAAATCTTCCACCCACCATTTTCTAATGTTGCTGATGAAATCTGGTGTGAAAGCCAAATATTTTCAAATCTGAATGGTTAATTTCTTGGGTGCCTATGCCCTTGATCTCCATTTGAACTGGCCAGTGATCTGAGCCTCCAAAAGGGAGAATTCCTGCAATTATTTCCTTGTCTAAAAGTATGAGATCCTCAGAGATCATGAATCTATCTAACTTGGAGGCTACCTGGGAATCCCCTCCTATTTTATTATTCCATGTGCAGAGGCCATTGTTTGTCTCAATGTCAACAAGCTTCATGCTTTCTGAAAAGTTTTGGAAGGCTGAGGAATCCTTGTTTAGAGCTCTAGTACCCCCTTTTTTCTCCGAGAGAGATCTGATCATATTGAAGTCTCCTCCTATGACCCAAGGTAATCCTACATGCCTAACCCGGAGATCCACCAAGGATTCTATAAACCTGATTTTGTCATCCAACCTTTGAGGGCCATAAACATTCGTGACTAGATAAGTGTCCCTATCTCCTATAGGTTGTATGACCACTGATAAATAGTTCGTTGATGCCTCTGCATCAATTATTCCAACCTTTTGGGGATTCCAGAGAGTGAGGATACCCCCTACTATGTTTTCAGCTTTAACTTCTAGAAACTCAAATCTACTGAGCCATTTACTATGGATTTTCCTTAACTTTTGTATAGAGCATTTCGTTTCTTGGACAAAAATTATATCTGGAGCTGCTTGCTTCATTCTGTTATTTAGCATTCTCTGTTTTCTCTTGCTGCCTAGACCTCTAATATTCCAAGTTGTGAACTTCATAATTAAAGATTAGTAAAGGAGTAACTGGTTAGATCTTTCATCTTACCTGAGTCTACCATGAGCTTTCCACATTCCATCAGTAGCTCATTCTGCTTTTCCTACCTCTTTTTTTGCCTGGATTTCTCGGTGCAAGCCCCAAAGTCATTTTTACTGCTTTCACTCCTTCATTACTTTGTCTTTCAATGTTGTTTACTTCCTCCAAACCCTTTGCCTGAGTTTTCCATAGGAATAACTATTGTATTCTATTGATCTCTTCTTGTGGTAGTGATTCTACCCCGCCCTTAGTTCCCTGATTCAGGAACCCTTCTAGATCTAGGTTTTCTCTATCAAGAATCTCCTGTAGCTCATTGTCCTCCATTTCCATCTCACTCTGGTTCATTTCCTGATCCATTTCTAGTTCTGATTCACTCATCATGTTTCCTTTCTGTTTTTCATTTTCCTGTGTCTAATCATTATCTTCTTCCTTCTCCCTATTCTCATAACCTTCCTTCATTACTTGATCTTCTACTGCTATTTCTTCATCCTCTTCGAGAACTTGGAACTGATTCTGACTGGCCTTCTGTCCTCCTGCTTGATGTTGCTTTGGCCCTTTTTTGCTACTTTTTCCTTTATGAACAACTTTGTGAAAGCTATCTGTGTCTTTCATAGTGTTAGTTTTGCTTTTGTTTTCTGCTTTACTGAGAGGGCAGTCTCTTAGAAGGTGGCCGTGTTCATGGCATCTACGACATCTAAATGGAATATGCTCATAGTCTACTGTCTGCACCCATTCCTCATCAAATACCTCCAAGATAACTTCATCCGGAAGAGCTCCAGATAGATCCATCTCCACACAGATCCTTGCAAAGGAGGTATATTTTCCCCTCCTTGTGGCTTCAAAAGCTTTGACAAACCTTCCTAATTTATTGCCTATGGTAGCTAGCGATTCTGTTTGCAAATAATCAAGAGGTAGAGAATAGAGTCTTACCCAAACTAGGACTGAAGTAAAAGTTTCCCTCTTCGGAACGAAATTCATCATCCATGGCCTCATGTAGAGCCCTGCTGCTGCATAGAAGTAGAGCCCACCTTCAAACACTCTGTCTTTATCCTCAATGTTGGTGAACACCACTGTGAAGAAACCCTTGGACCCCAGATGTAGATCAATGCTTCCTTTGGGCTTCCATTGGTATCTGATCCAAGTTTGTAAATCTTTTTCGGTGGGCTATAACGCCATGAATTTGCATATGATTGCATAAGTTTGCATGTGCTCCCTATGCACTTGCAGCATTGGATTATTTAATACTACTCTAGGAGTGATTTCTGCCTTTGGTTTACACGGTCCTTTCTGATTTTTGTCTTTTGTTCTCTATTTTTTGTCATTTTCCTCCTTGTCTTTTGTGCCATCTTTCTCCTCCAATTTGTACCTTCTGTTTCTTCTTCCCTATTTCTCCTTCCTTCCTCAGCTTTACCTCTGCCTTTATCTGGAGAAATCGTGCTCTTGTTGGCTACCGCCTCCTTGTAGGAGGGAGTGAAGCTCCTTCCTTTGTGCCCATCCATGGGGATAAATTCCATCGTAACCTGAAACCCTGGTCGTTCCTGCTTCACTCCCACATTCCCTCCTGTGGAGTACTAAAAAAGGTATGTTTTTATCGTTTATTTTGTCATCTTTGCTTTAAAACTCATAACCTTTTGCATCATGAACTAGGCAGATAATAAGAAATGATGACAAAATCTAAGGGATTTATATGCAACAAAAAACTACTAATAAATGCCATTTTCTTATGCAGGAAGAGGAAAAAACGAAAGATTGTCGTCCCAAAGGAAAAAGACAGGGAAAAGTTAACTGCTGTCCCTCTAGTAGGAAACCGCATGTAAACAAGACGATCCAAATTGGAGTGTATCAGCCAGGAAAGGGAAAAGGAGGTATCGAGTTGGCGCAAAAGAACAAATAGATAACTAGAAATTAATTGTCTGGCAAATCCCTCAGGATCCTTTGATCCTGAGGGATCGCTATCTTAACTATTTTTGCATCATTGATATCTCCACTTGGCTGTTATAAGAAGGGGCAACACTGCTAGCCTGGGGGGATGACCTGTTGTTGTTTTTATGTAATTCTCCTTTGTATTTGAAACTTTGATCATCAACTCTCGTTGAGAAGTGATCCACTGTAACTCCGCTTTGATGTTTTAATATAAGTCTGGTTGCCGTTTCATCTCTAATTCTGAAGTAATCTCAAGCAGTTTTTCCCTTGAGGCTAAGGGCCTGGCCCTGGTGGAACACTGGCTCTTGTACCATTATCTCTAATTTGTGTGTGGTTTTCATTATCAGCTTTGTTTAGTAATCTGATGTGTTTTGTTATTTTACATCACGGTTCTGTTATATTTGATTTATGTTCAATTGAGTAATGTTGTTCTCTGTGACAGGAAAGTTGTATTATTCATTCTGACTTTGTAACGCATTCTTATTCCTTGAATCATTGATATAACATTGTTGTTCCTTATAGAATGCTATTGCTGTTCAATTACAGAGTAACCGCGTTGTAACATTCTTAAGTTGGTATTACTGTATTCATCTATGATTTACACTTAATCGCGATTGTTGTTCAATTGACGTTGTTGTTCCATTACGAATTAGAATCATTATTCTTTATAACTGAGATTGATACCTGTTATATCGAAGTCAGATTACTGTTTCTCTTAATATTGAGCATACCGCATGTGTTACTTACTTTGGTTCATTGTACATTTACATTTAACTCTATTTGTTGTTCTATATTTCATTACCGAGTAGTTGCCATTCTATTTCTATTTGTTGTCTGATTTATTCTCATAGTAGAGATTTCTATCTGATTTCTGTAGGATACGATTGCTGCATTTATTTCCTTAGACTGAGGTTTGCTGTTCAATCTTATTTATAAGAACTAGTTGTTGTTCCATTTCCTGTTATTTGTATTATCATTGCTTTGGTGTGTGGAACGATCTAAGACTGTAGTGAACGTTGACATTTGTTGTCTAGTTCCCAGGTTGATGATCTTTTCCTTGATTATCTTTAATTACATCAGTTTACAGAGGGATGAGTTATCATTACTGTACCCTTGACTGATAAATTGCTATAGTTTTCTGGGTGCATGATTTGAGTCTTAAGGTTCTTTTCTGTAAGTAGATCTTATTTCAAGCATCCGTTTACTCTTGTATTTAGAGCACTATACTACTAGCATTACTCTGACAAATGATTGCCTCAAACTGTGTACACTCTTTGAGATAACAAATCATTCCTGGATTGACAAGTTAATTTGAGGTAAATAGAGGTGAAAAAGACCCTTTTTACTGTTTGACATTTTGGCGCCGTTGCCGGGGAAGAGTGTAGCCATTTGTTTCTTTTCCAGAGTGATGTAAGAACCTGCTAGGAGAGAACTGGGTTTTAAAAATGGAAGGTAAGAACCTGCGTGCGGAGCATGTAATAGCCCTGCTCCCTTGCCCGCTTTCCTGCAGACTTGTTGCTATTTTCTTTGGGTAAAAATTAACATTTGATTTGTGTGCATGATTAAGTAGAAAAATCCTGAAAAGAATCCTAAACCTCTACCCAAGCCTAACAAAGCTAAGGGGCCGGTGACCCTTGGCCGATCGACCTTTATAGATGAAATCCTTAAGAAAGCAGAATCTCAGCCTTCAGTAGGGCCTAGAAAAGTTACTTCTAGACAACCTACTAGTTCCCTTCAAGCCACAGGATCACCATCTGTAGCTTTTGATGAGGTGCACAGTCAAACCGAAGAGCAAGATTTTCAAGAAATTGAAAATTATATCCCAAAATCATTGCAAGAAGGGAACCTTAGCAACCTCTATGAAGGAAGAGGAGAAACCGGGGAAACTGAATAACCAAGATCTCCTCTTGGGATAATTTAGCTATTAAGTAGTCAAGATAAGGGAAGCGATGCAAAAATCATTTTTGGAGAAACTCAAGAATCCCCCCAAACATTAGGCACTCTCATCGTCCCAGATAAAGGAGGTGCTGTTAAGGTCATTCCCATTAGAGACATTCCCCCTCGACAACCCAGGAATACCCTCCTAGATATCCCACAAGGCTATTGGCATATATTTGACCAAATGGCCCATAACCAGCCAAACACCCAAACCTCTACACTGCAATACCCCATTGTGGATACTGCAGCTAATGCACCTATGAAAGCAATTACTCTTCAACATATCCTTACATTCCATGGCCTTATATCAGAAGATCCAGATGCATTCTTATTTGAATTTGATGTGCTATGTAGAGGATATGACTATACCACCGATCCCCAGAAAATGAAATTATTTCCCTTTGCATTAAAAGGGGCTGCTTTAAGATGGTTTATGGGATTAGGTGGTGGTCTTATAAATAACTGGGATCAAATGGAAGAATTTTTTCTATAAAAAAATCAGGATTACTGTAGGTCTAGAAAGTTAAAAGATGAAATATTTCAAATGGTAGCTAGACCAAATGAAACATTAGAAGAGTATGTTGAACGTTTTCAGTATAATCTTCAAAGTTTTCCTTATGCATCATTACCCTTACCTGATAATGTATTAAAAACAACATTAATTAGGGGAATGAAGGAACAATGGGTTGAAACACTAAATATTATGGGAAAATGAGATATTTATCAGAAAAATTTTGCTGACATTATTAATCTATGTATCAGGATCTTGAGAGGCAGCATAAGGTTGAAACCAACAAAACATGATCGATTTGCAAGAGATAACAGAATTTCGATAGAAGGAGTAACTCGTGCAGAAATTGGAAATTTATTAGAAAATTTTAAAACTGACATATTAGGGACACTGACAACACAACTTGATATTATGCAGGCTAAACAAAAGCAAGCAGAGGCAGAATAGAATTTGGCAAGCTTTTGTCCCAGATGTAGAAAGAAACACAATCACAAGGAGTGTCCATTAGATGCAGTCCAAGTTTGCACCATTTGTACGAAAGACCACTCTACAGAGAGTTGTCCCTCACTTCCTAGATTGAAAGCAGTATACAAGGAAGTAGAAGAAGAGCCAGAGCCGGTGTATCTACTCAATCAGCGCCGTCAATGGCAGCCACGGAAATCGGGTATGATCTCAGAACCAAATTCTTCTTTTCAGACTCCACAATATCATGCTCAAAAATATAATACAATGTGGAAAAATCAACCTCCCTTCCCGAATTGGTTATAGTAACCATTTCCTTCATGGCCGAATCAAGCAAGCCAACTCAATTGGCCAAATTTTCTCAACACTCCACCATATTGGCAGAACAACATATATCTAGCACAATTGTCCCCTCCTACTTCATAAAGTCAAGCCTGGCAGACAAACTGGCAGAGATCGATGAATCAGCCAGTATGAACCATTCCGCTCCCTCAACCTACACTATCAACATTACAACAAAATCCCTAGTATAACTTAAGACCACAACTCCCAGCCCAACCCAACCCCAATCCAAATAATAGACCGGTCAAATCTATTAAAATAATTGAAACATCAGAAATAGGAACCGATCTAAGGGAGTGTAATGACCTTTAATTAAGATCTGGGCGCATCATTGAAATAGAGGAAGATAAAACCGCTAAAGTTGGAAATCGGTTACCTATAGAACAACTGCCACAAGAAAAGGATGTGACCAGACAAAAAATTCATGATCAAGCAACCAAATCTTCCACCCCATTCTCGGAACGATTAATTATATCTTGACCTATACAATATCCTAATTTTGACATTCTGGGAGAACTAAAAAATCTGTGCATAAAAATCCCACTCCTCCAAGCCATTCAAGACATCCTAATATATGAAAAGACTATAAAAGAGCTATTTATAAAGAAACCAAGGAGGAAAATAACAAATAACCCAAAAGCCCAAGTAGTTGGCACTCTATCCGACCTACTATCAGGAAAAGAAACATCCGTTAAATATGAATACCCAAGAAATCCAATAGTAACTATACAAATTAATGGACAAACCTTCTTGTTACACAAAAATATCGTCACCATGACTATTTGCAGTTAGTATGGGTCTATCATCACTTGTAGTGTCCTCCTAAGCAAGTCTCAGACCTAAGCTCTTCAAGTCAAGCTTTGAAAATGAGAGAAAGACATTAAAAATCAACAAAGCTCTCGTTCCGCACTTTCTCTCACTGTTACCTACAGTCCCGCACCCCCTGTTCACATTACCTGCGGACCTACCCGCTCTGTCCCTAAAGGAGTGGGTGTAGACCCCTATGAAAGTAAAAAAGGCGCAAGTTTATTATAAAAAACTCACTTTGGGTTAATTCTAGATGATTCTAGAAGGAATTTTGACGTGGATTGTTCACTCTTATGTGGTTCACGCATCCCAAAAGAGAAGGAGCTAATCCCTTGATGAGAGGAGCTATCCCTTCGAAGGAGGGCTTTATCCCTTTGAAGGAGGACCTAGTAACTTCCCTCCATTGCACTATAAATTAAGGCATTGGGCTGGTTGCTAGGGAGGTTAGAAGCTGAACATTTTTGAGGGTAAATGCTGGTGGAATTGAGACTTCCTAGTTAAGCTTGAGAGGAGAGATCACATACCTTTTTGGCTTCATTGGGAAGAGAGTGAAACTTGTCAAAGTAGAGGAGACTTCTTGTTGGACCCTGGGAGGAGCTTGTACAACATCAAGGCATAGGTTGTAAAGTTCTTCTTTGATTTGAATTAATACAATCAGATTCATTTTTCTCAACAAATTATCTTATGTCATTTGTTTCATGAATTCCTTGATCATCATGTTAAGTATGCTTTATGATATTGGTTTTTCAGGTGCTATTTAATTTGTTTGCTTGTTTGTGTTTGTAGATTCGCGACAAGGGAGCTCATTTGGATCGAAGGAGCGAGGTTTCCACAAACTTGCATTGGACCCAAGGTAGGCCTAAAACACTTGTTTGCCTTTGTTTATATTGCATATTTAGAGAAAGATAGTTTTTGATTGGCTTGCTTGTCACTAGATATCGTTAGATACTAGGGAGGTCTATCTTGTCCGCAAGATTGACTCATTCCATGTGACAAAATGGCGACTCCGCTGGGGACTTGATTTTTTCCTTGTTTTTACTTTGACCTGAGAAACTATGTTTTTGTTTCTATTTTTGGCTTGTTGTGTGTGGAATTGGGTATATTTAGTAGATCTAAGATTATTTTTTGTTTTTCATAACTTTGGGAGAGGACCGCACCCTCGGCTTGCAACACAGTGCGGACCTATCCGCACTTTTTCTTTTAGCACAGAGCAGTACCACACCTGTGTGAACTGTGGGCCTGCGGACCCTGTCAAAATTTTGGAAAACCTAAGATTTTCTCTGTTAGTCAGCTTAGTTTTTGTTTAGATGTTATTATCCCCTGCCCAGACCTGCATATAACCTGTCAGAAGCTTTTCTTAGGTTAATTCCATTGGTGTTAGGGTTTTAGGTGAAATTCCTAGAAGTTTTGGTTGTTGGGTTTGGTTTTCATTTTGGTCTTGTAGTAGCTCAGAGCTTAGAAGCTGTAGAAGCCTCAGATCACCTTGGTTTTTACTAGCCTTCTTATGAGTCTGACCATTTGCAAAATCTACCTTTGTTGAGGAATCCACCTTGTGTTTTCTCTTTACAAAACTTCGAAAAGGCTTGTGTTAAAAGTTTGGATTTCACTTTTAGAAAAGAAAACAAAAATTGGTTGTTTTTTGACTGATTTGTGATTTTGGACAAATTAGTCCTTAGTTTTCTTATAGCTAAGTAAAACATCCTTGAAAAAGACATCTTGTAAGCTTTGAATTCAAATAGTTTTTTATAGTTTATAGATCTCAAGATTAGTTATTTCCATAGTTTTGAGTGTTTAATAAAAATTAAAAAATCTCTTTTGGAAAAAGTTTGTTTTTGTAGTATTTGAGTGTTTGAAAGAAAAGTAAAATTTTGTGAAAATAACTAGTTGTCTCGTTTTGAGTGCATTGGAAAAGACAAAAAGCTCTTCTTTTAATTTGTTTGTTAAGAAAGATTTGTGTTTACAAGCATTTGCATTCTCAAACTCTTTCCTAGCTAGAAGTTCATTGAAGGAAAAATATTTCTTAATCATCTTAAGTGCATTTTTTAGTGATTTCGAGTCAAGTCTTCACACCACGAGTTTCATCTCCGCACCTCTTGACTTAAACAAAAACGAATAAAAATAATGCTTAAAGTAAAATTTATCTAGTAATATTTTTATTTCTAGGGCTCTATTAGATCAACATAGCTTAGGCTAGTGTCTTGGAGTAGGGAGTAATTAATTCTCCAAGACAGTAAAACAAACAAGTAGCTGTATCTTGCGGAAGGAGAAAAATCCAATTGTTGCATCTATGCTCTGGGAAAGCTCCTCTTAAAGGAGAAGCACGAGATCATGTCCGAACTAGTGTGGGAATCAATCCTTCCTCATTGGGAACAACGCCAGATATTCACGTATTAAAAACGGTAAACCTCGGATTAACCATTGTCGAGGAGCCTGGGGTCACTTGTTGGTAAACCTTGGATTATGTCAAGGAGCCTTCAACGAGATTGAACTTGTTACTCTGCCCTCATGTGCATATCGGATCGTAGACTGTTCCCCCAGGTATGTTTGTTTCTGTTGGTAACCTTAGTGACCATATTCTATAGGATTCTTCCTAAGGTGACAATGGTGGGAAGATCCCACTGTACCTGGAGCAGACGTCGGCTAGACTCACTTGGATTTTCTGGGGGGTTCTCTTCACTCGAGACGGTTTAGTGGAGGAACTTGTGCCAGTCTATTCATTAAGTAGGCCGCTGGGGTAACTGTTCCAACCGCCATTTCTGTATTGAACTCTGCGACATTGGATTTCATCACCAACTAGTATTTTCAGTATGGATAGTTACTGTTTGTGTGTGGTTTGATCTCCTAGATTCTTTAGGCGTGTGATTCAAATTTGTTTGGTTCTTTAGAGACTTTAGGTGGTTTTCATTGAGATTTTACTTTGTTTTCGTGTGGAGTAGTTAAAATATTTAACCGTGGCTGAATTACCGAGGAAGTCCTGTAGACTTCGGGGCCAACCTCCTGAGTTTTCACCAAGCCAGCCTGAAGGGCTACGAGCCCTGGTAACTCCTAGAGACAGTAGAGTTGGGTCACCTGAAGAAGGAGAGTCTTCTTTGGTGGTACATCCTGATTTCCAAGCTTTAGTAGGAGATTATAATCCACAGTCTGTGTCTATTTCTGAAATTACTGGTAGCTTTTCATCTACTAGTGATATAGGTGAAGAACCTGAAAGTGAATTTGCTGCTACTCCGACATCGGGATTTGCCTCTCCAACTTCTAGTGGTCCTAGTTCACCTAGGGTAGAAAGAATAATTACCCAAAATCTTCCTTCTGGACTTATAGCTATTGAAGAACTTGCTACTCCGGAAGAAGAAGTAGGCATCCCTATCCCTGAAAATCAACCTGTTATAGAACTTAGGGAGCGTGAATCGATCTTTTACAGTCCACCTAGGAGCAGTGCTTGGTATCTTTCATTGACAAATTTTTCGGAAAACCCGGGACTAAGTTTTTCACCACCTCGTATTCCTTATCACCCAACACCTAGAGGTTACTATCCTCCGTTAAATATGTCAAGATAGTCATCCATGTTTTCTCAATCTCCGGAAACCTTTTTGTATGGCGGTCCTTCTGTTCCCTCTGGGTATCAGTCACTTTCTGGTACTTTTGCGGGAGCATCTCCTCAACCTATTGAACAAGGGTTATTAACTAGAAATAATGGTACTAAGTCGTTGAGTGTAGAAGACATTCTAATGATGTCAGGTACTATTCCTAATCCTCAACCTCAAGGTGGCCAGTTACCACCTGGGGGGCAGCCTCAAAATCCTCAAGTATCGCCTGGGGGGCAACCTCAAGGTACCCAATTTGCACCTGGGGGGAAACCTCAAGGACAGTACATACCTACGGGACAATACGTTCCTCAAGGTCAACCCCAGACTCAATATGTACCTCAAGGTCAACCCCAGTATCAGTACATGCCTCAAGGTTATCAACCTCAAGGTCAGTACCCAACTCAAGGTTACCAACCACCTTCCGGTCAATCATATGTTCAAGGATCTGGAAATGTACCATTGAATTATCAACCCTACCCTCAACCCGGTTATGGTCCTCAATATTCTCAACCTGTTATGGGTCCGTACCCCGGAATGAACTTAGTGTGGGATCCATCTCAAACTCAACAGGTCTTGCAACCAAATGTACAGTTGTCATCTCAAATTGGACAACCCTTAGTTTCTGGTTCACCCCAACAACCTGTCCAGTCAACTATTCAAACTTTTGTACCTTCTGTAGTTTCTCAGCCTGGGCCTAGTACGCCTCGTACTCTGCCACAAACGACTGCTGCGACTGCTGCAACATCTGTTCAATCTACCCCACCTACTTCTGGAATATCGACAGCTCTGGTTTCTACTGTTCCTGTATCAACTCCTCAGAAATCTTTACCTCATTCTGGATCCACAATTCAAACTTCGATTCAGATGCCTGTAGGAAAACCTGGTTCAAGTACGGTTCCCACAAGTCAACCACAATTTACTTATCAACCATACCAGGGACAGTACCAATTCGGTCCTGTTGTGTAGTAGCCAGTCTATCAGTATCAACCATACCCTGGGTATACATATCAATAACCTCAACAATCCCAGTACGGTCCGGTTAATCCTAGTTTTTCGGGAGGATATAATATCCCAAATTCAATTCCAATTCCTAGTTATCCTAGATATCCTCCTCCTAGGGCAGGTCTCATCACCCAGTGTTTTAGGGACCCTAATCATCAGTTACCATTTATCGCAACTTTGGACTTGCCTAACTTGTCACGCCTAACGAACGATCCAATTAACTATCTTCTGTTTTGGCCGCCAATGCCGAATAAGTTGCCTAGTGATATTTCTAAGTTTGAAGGCAAATCAGAAGAGGATCCGTCGAACCATGTGATGACTTATCACCTCTGGTGTGCGTCTAATTCCATTTTAGATGATTCAATCCGTTTAAGGATTTTCCAGCGAACTATAATTGGTCTTGTGGCCAAGCGGTACATTGAGTTACCGCGAGCCACGTTTTATAATTTTAGCCAGTTAGCTACCTCGTTTTTAACTCATTTTCAGTTGCCAGTCAGATATGACAATGGCACGGAATTATTGACTTCGTTAAAGCAGTCGACATCCACTTACATTTCAGATCACATTCATGAATGGAGATGTCGATGACATTTAGTGAAGGTTTTTATTCCGGATCAGATCTTAGCCGAATGGTTTGTAAAATCTTTATTGCCAAAGATAACTGAGGATGTAGCTAAGGCCGAAGTCATTATTGAGGAGCAAGTAATTGCTCAAGCAAAGTACCTTGACTTAGTTTATACTCAGTCAGGTACGTTACACGAGAAAATCCCCGATCTTCCTAAGCAAAATCAAATCGCTGCAGCTCCTTCAGGGTCTCATGCCGCTGACGGTATGATTGGTATGATTAATACCAAAAGTAAGAAGAAGTCTTCCAAGAATTCTTCTCCTATCATAACCTTGCCAGATTCCCCGACAGGAGATTCTTCCATCGAAATTTCCGCTGATATTCATGTTGTAGAGTCATCTACAGCCAAATCAAAATCCAATGGTAAGAAGAAACGGAAGAAGAAAAATAAAACATACAAAAATTCGAAAGAGAAACCAGAAAAAGCGGAATCAACTGATGAGAAACGCAAACCTCGTTATCCTTGTCTCATTTGTGATGAAGAGCATTTTACAAGAGACTGCCCTCATCGTGCAAAGGTTGCGAAGATTGTCGAAGGTTCCCAAACGCCTGCTGTTTTGAAGGATCCTTTTCCAAGTCAAGATAGTAAGATGGTAGGTTGTTCCTCAAATGCCAATGAAGAACCCATACTGATGATGTCCCATGTTAGGATTGCGACTCGATCGCATGATTATGGTAGTAAAAGTCCTGTTGATGGTAAATAAGCAGAATCTTCTCATTCTGACCCATCATCCTCAGCTCCCGGTTTCGATCCACTGCAGATCGAGAAACCTAATCCAGACTTAGTAATCAAACCGCCCGCCAAGGGTATACTTCGAAAGTCAGCTTTCAATCCACATATGAGAGCGGCTCAGAACTATAATATTGTTGAAGATTTGGCTATTTCAGCTTCAGAAATGTCGGCTTTGGAAGTGCTGTAATCATGTCCAGCATAGAGTAAATTACTTTTGTCGACTATAGGAGCTGTTGACGTTCAGGACTCAAACCTAATAATTTTCGATCTAGAAAATAGTACACCACGCTTACCTCATCAAATGGCTCTCCAGATCCCAGTGTTAGTAAAAAATAGACCTATTCATAGGACTGTGATTGATGAGGGAGCCTCAACGTGTATTATGGTGATACAGTGTTGGAGGTCGCTTGGTTCTTCTTCGCTAAATCAATCCCCGATGATTCTAAAGGCCTTTGATGGCTGTGGGTTTCATCCTTTTGGCATTCTACAGGATTTACCTATAGGGGTAGAAGGTAAAACTATTAATCTAGACGTGGAGGTGGTTGATTCCCCTCTAGATTACAACCTTCTCTTGGGTCATAGTTGGTCTTACGCTATGATAGTTATTGTTTCATCTGTCTTTCAGCTTATAAAGTTCCCTCACAATGGAAATATTGTAACAATAGACCAACTTACTTACTTTTCATCTGACCCAGCCTCTTCTGAAAGAATTTAGCATGTCAGTAAAATGACTATCCCTATAAGGATGTTGGAGTAGGAGTAGTTAAAGATGCTGGTTTACTGGGGACTTTTCCTTTTCCTCCTCTCAACGCATCATCTTCTTTTTCAACCATTCATATGATTTCGTCAGAAACCACTGTTTATGATGATCCTATAGAATGTCAGATGGTTGAAGGTCGATGGTCGAAGGTTGAAGGTCGAAGGTTGAAGGTCGATGGTCAAAGGTTTAAGGCCGAAGGTTGAAGGTCGAAGGTTGAAGGTTGATGGTCGATGGTCGAAGGTTGAAGGTTGATGGTCGATGGTCGAAGGTAGAAGGTGTCAGAGTCTGGAGATCAAATTTTAATGTCCGGAGGTGGTATAAGGAAAATATTTGAGTCAAGGTGGTACTGTAAGAGTTGGATGTGCTGAATTCATCATCTTAGAAAAAGGTCAGACTATTGGAGGCGGCAACTGTATTACTTAGGTGATTTCTGGTCTGGAATACTTAGATGATTTTCTGGTCTGGAATACTGTGTGTTTTGGTGGGGTTGATAGTTTTATTTTGGGCTGTTGGTGGGTTAAGGGGTTGTTGGCAGGGTTAAGGGTTTTAGGGATGTTGGCGGGGTTTACGGATGTTGGCGGGTAAAGGATTGGAGTTGTCTAAAGTCAACATCTCTCATCCTCTATAAAATATAAGGTTCTTGGAGGGCTCTGAGGGATGTTTGGTTGGAAGGTGGGGTGATGGGGCACCATCAAGGCTGGCCGAAGGTTCAAGGCTCAAGGCTCAAGGTTGGCTGAAGGCTCAAGGCTGGTTGTTGCCATATCGATTGTGACACCAAGTTGGCGCCATACACGAAAGAGAAGACCCCCTACGCGAGATAGGAGAAGGCGATGGCGGCCTTTTAGTTCTTCAAGTTGATGGCGGTGGTCGAGTCATGCTTACGCATGATGGCGGCTTTTGGGGTGTTTATTTGAGGGGCCCCAAAAGAGAGTTGTTGATGGTAGCCCTCACCTTTTGAGGGAAGGTGAGCTTCCAAATCGATGGTGGCCTTGACAGTCGAGTGTGCTAACGCACCCTCACCATATGAATAGTGAGTGACTCCATCCCTTTGGTTGAGCCCCCTACCGGGTGATGGCGGACTCGACCTCCTCGGCCGAGTCCCTACAGGGCCTCACGTTTTGAGGGAAGGTGAGCAATAAATTGATGGCGGCCTTATTAGTCGAGCGTGCTTACGCACCCTAACGGGCCTATTGGTCGAGCCCTAACTCACTGGGCTAGCCTCTCCCTCGACCTCGTAACCTCGTCCGAGCCCCTAACGGGCCTTATGGTTGGGCTATGCAACATATATAATGGCACTGCTCTCCTCCTGGGGGTCGAGAATGTGAGAGCCGGATAATTATATCTCCCTCACCCATATCAATTCATTCATCCTGAATCTGAGATAGACTCATTTGGTGATGTTATACCTTTGAGTCCATATGAAATTGCGTATTAGGCTGTGCAGTCATTTTCCGACCCATCTTCAACCAAAGTTGACTTAATGAATGTTGTCCATGAGGAATCACTTTCAACATCAAACTTGGATTCAACAACGTTTTCTGAACTTGTCCACACTGATGAGAAAATTCGTGAAATCCTATGTGTCGATGATTTACCATGGGAAAATCTCCATCATAGATCTTCATTTTTACCCGAGAGTGATCGTCTTGAAAATGATTTTTCATCAATTTTTATGACTGAATATGTCAAGGAACCTCAAAATCCAATGAAAAATCTTGATTTAGAGTTAAATTTGGGAAACATTTCTTGAACTATTCCTATTGATATCGAACTATTCCTATTGATATTTCGGTTAAGCCTGGAATTGTTGAAAACATTCATATAGGTGCCTCGTGTATGGAAGATGAAATTCAAATATATAAGGCCCTATTTCAAGAATTCCGCAACGTGTTTGCCTGGTCATATGAGGAAATGCCAGGAATTGACCCCGCAATTGTTGTTCATGAAATCAAGACTTACCTGGATGCTAAACCCATCCGGCAACATTTGCATCAAATTCACCCGAGAAAAGCTACTGCTATTAAAGCAGAAGTTGAAAAATTACTCAAAGCAGGTTTCATTTATCCGATTCTGTTAATGGATTGGGTATCGAATATTGTTCCTGTTAACAAAAATCAAGGGACAATAAGAATATGTATCGATTATAGGGACATTAATCGAGCCTGTCCAAAGGACAATTACCCAACTCCCTATATCGATCAAATCATTGATGATTGTGCCGACAGCGAAATATTCTCCTTCATGGATGGTTTTTCCGGATACAATCAAATCAATATTCTACCTGCCGATCAACCAAAAATGGTTTTCATTTGTCCATGGGGGACATTTTCTTATTGCAAATTACCTTTTCGGCTCAAGAATGCCGGGGCAAATTTTCAAAGGGCTATGCCTTATGTGTTTCATGACATCAAGCACATTGTGCAACCCTATCTCGATGATTTGCCTGCTCATTCATTACATCAAGCTGATCATCTCATCATTTACGAGCAATCTTTATGAGGTGTAGGCATTATCGGATTAGGTTGAATCCACACAAGTGTGTTTTCTGTATAGAAACGGGTCGGTTACCAGGGTTTGTTGCTTCGAAAGCCAGCATTTGTGTCGATCCCTCGAAGGTTGAAGCTATTGTCAAATTTCCTCCTCCTTCGAGTCTTTGCCAACTCCAAAGTTTGCAAGGGAAAGAAAACTTTTTACGACGATTCATTCCTAACTACGCTGAGGTTACAAAGGGTTTTACCCGGTTGTTGAAACAGAATACACCATTCTATTGGGATGAGATAGCTCAGAAATCTTTTGATGCACTAAAACGCGCGTTGACCCATGCACCGTTACTGCATCCTCCCAACTACAACCAGAACTACTTCTTGTATCTCGCCGCCTCCCATTCCACCATTGGAATGGTCTTAGTTCAGGAAGATGAATTCGATACTGAACATGTGATATATTACCTTAGTCGAACTTTAAATCCAACTGAGCTAAAATACTCACATGTGGAGAAATTGGCATTGGCAGCTGTTCAAGCTGTCCAACGTTTTCATCATTACATTTTACTACGTAAAACTATAGTAATTTCCGATTGCAACCCTATGATCTATATTTTGATCAAGCAATTGCTAGGGGACAAGTACTCCAAATGGATTGTCATCCTATAGGAGTTCGACTTGGAATTTGAAAAGTCTAAGTCAAAGAAATCTTTAGTCTTTTGCGGAGTTAATGTGTGACTTCCCGCGTGATGACACGGAAATTGTGGCAGAGGAGCCCATTTCAGATGAATCCTTGTTTCTAATCAGCACTTTAGATCGGTGGTATGGGTATATCATCGTTTATCTCCAGACCCAATCATTTCGGCCAGAAATTTCAAGGTCAGAATGTCGAAAAATACAATTCCAGTCCCAACAATTCAAAATTATTGGAGATACTCTTTATCTCCATGGGGCGGACTCTATTTTTCGACATTGTTTAACTCATGAGGAAGCTGAAAGGGTTCCAAATGACTATCACTCTGGAGCGTGTGGTGGTCATATGTCTAGGTATGCCACAGCCCAAAAGATATTGCGCACTGGCTACTTCTGGTCGTCTTTGTTTAAATTTTGTATTAACACGGTCTGAAAATACCACAACTGCCAAATTTTTGATCGAAAGATGCGCGCTCCACCTGCTCCTCTCCACCCTATAATTTCCATTGGTCCTTTTGCCAAATCGGGTATCGATTTTATTACATGTAACCCTCACTCAGCCGGGGGGCATGCGTATATCATCCTTGCGGTAGATTATTTTACCAAGTGGGCGAGGCAATGCGTACATTTGAGGCAAACGGCAAAACAACTGTGATTTTCGTGTTCAATCATATAATTGCTAGGTTTGGTGTTCCACAAGTGATTATCACTGATCATGGGTGTCATTTTCGAAACATTATGATGACTGAACTTACAGGCCAGCCTGGCTTGTGTCACGATAGTTCAACTCCTTATTATCCACAAGCTAATGGTCTGGTTGAAGCCATAAACAAAGTTCTAGTTATCATGATCTGAGGAATCATTGGGATTCATTGGTCGAATTGGCATAACATGCTATTCTCATCGCTTTGGGCGTATCGAACCTCAGTAAAAATGTCAACAGGGTTCACTCCTTTCCAACTAGTTTATGGTCTGGAAGTTGTGTTACCCATTGAATGTGAAATCCCGTCATTGCAAATGGCCATCAAGTTACTTCCAGCCACTTCTGAAGAGGAAAAACGTTTGTTATACTTAGCTCAACTATATGAGAATCGATGTGATGCTGCATTAGCAATTGAAACTCATGCAGAACGTATTAAAGCTCAGTATGATCGAAATGTGACCCCTCGAAATTTTTCGGAAGGTGACCTAGTCTTATTGTACGATCAAGCTAATGATAAATTAGGCGCTGGAAAATCCGTTCCTATGTGGCATGGTCCCTTTGTTGTCAAGCAAAAGCTAGCAAAAGGGGCCTATGAATTGGTAGACTTTGATGGGGACTCTTTAGGTAAACCCAAAAATGGTCTTTACCTGAAGAGGTATTATGCTTAAAAAATGGGTGTGGAGATTTTTAGTTAGGTTAGCTTTCTTTCTAGCTGGTGTGTTTTAGTTTAAAAAAGTGAGCTTAGCTTAGAGAGTGTTTTTCGTCATTATTCCTGCTTATCTTGGTTTTACTCTTGATATTGCATATGTCGATGACTCTCCAAACATAAATTGGTTTCATTGATGGTGCTTGTCGTAATACACGAAACATTCCTTCCACAGCTTGGGTTATCTATTCGCCCTCTGATGAGTTAGTATCTATGCATGGGGTAAGCCTCGGTCAAAAAACGAACAACATTGCAGAGTATAGTGCAGTGATTGAGTTATTATCTGAATCTATTTCATTTGGGATTCAGAGTTTGATAGTGAGGTTAGATTCTCAACTCGTTGTATTACAGCTTAATAGAGTATATGCCATTAGAAATCTAGTGTTATTAAGATTATTTTTGAGAGTGCGTCTCTTGGAACGTGAATTTGATTATATTGAATATCAGCATATTCCAAGATCTTTAAATACATTAGCTGATGCAATTGCTTCTCGAATGTTAAGTAGACATTTGCAATAATCATACAAATAAATTTAAAAACATTCCATAAACATGTTTTACAAGATAAGCTGGTAATAGTAATATAGTATAATATAGGAGTGTGTCAAAATATACATCGTCCTCGATCATAGGTTAAAAAACACCTTATGATCGGCAAAAATGATAAGTACAAAAAGCAAAAAATGTCATATGTGCCTACAATAGGCGATCATCCTATCACTGGTGATGATCTCAATAAGAAACCACTATACGGGCCACCTTACAAAGGAACCTCCTAAAAGGTCCTGGGACCCCAATCACATAGTGCTGTATTCGACAAGGAATGTCATCTATGATGGTCTCTCGAATGTCTCCTGTTAAACGCTCTAGATGGCTCTCCAATTCGGCCAAGGTCTCTGCTGATTCGTCCTATGGGATTGGTGTCGGTGCAGCTGGTTGTTTCCTCTCGTAAAGCCGGAGAGTGGCTGGTTGCTGTGGACCCACATCTGCATTTGAAACTTTTACTATCAGTTTTGAGACGAGATAAAATAAAAAAAAAAGTTAAATTATGAAAATGTTGAAAATGATTTTACCTGAGTCATCCCATTGCTCTCCTGGTGGAAGAGCCATGTCTGGGTCACTGCGAAAATCTACCCCAGCGTAAGGAAAGTCCTGAATAGCAAAAACCTAGTTTTCCAACCAATGGAAATACTCAGGTTTGAATCGAACGACCTCTGTCCCCTCATCAGGATGATGGGCCATAACTGCAACCCATCGCATCAGTTTGGGCTCTCGAGGAAGTCCAGCTCCAACAGTGAGGTGCTGCGGGACCAACATTGGGACCCTCTCCAGACCAAATCTTGCAACTAGAGCACCATATACAAAGGTCTTCAGTTGTCCGTTCTTGGCTCTGGTCAGTTGGCCTTTTACATTAGCCAACACAGCATCGCACCAGTTGAAGATGGTGCCTCGAAAGCAGTCAACTGCCATCCGCATCTGGGATCTAGTGGCAATATGTAGTGCGGTGCTCCCACAGAGTCTGGTAATAGTAAACACGATCACCATGAGTTCAGGACGGGATATGGTTTTGATGTCTATCCCTTTGTCTCTAGTCTGGTTGTTACAGAACTCTAGCCGTAGGCTATCGACAAACTGGCCACCTGGCCTAGTCCCGAATAAAGTCAAGTCTTCACCTCCCTTAGGAAAACCAGTCAAAAAGTATATGTCTGCTGGCTCCATTTCGAGCTGGTGACCACCAATGAAGAAGCACTGGTCCTGTATGCTCCACCTGTCTACCAGCCACTGCAAGAAGTCCACCTAGGCCCTCATGCCAGGTATGGACCTGAATTTGTACAAGCCGCATGCCTTCAATGCATCGATCGAAGGTTGGTGATTTATCGCGGCAAGACATCCTCATGCTCCCGTTCTCGCCAATCAAGCATGATGTATACTCTACATCCAACAAAAGGGCGAATTAGAATATTAAAAATTGAATTTTTTGGGTGAACTTTGAGAAATTTAGGGTTAAAAACCCTTGCTACGGGGACCAAACCCTCTTTGTTAGAGACAGTGCGTGGGTCCGCACCTTGCCTTCATGGCAGGTGCAGACCCCTGACTTTTTCCCCGTTGAGAAATAGTCGGGGTCCGCAGGTTACCTGTGTTGTGCCTGTGGGCCCCCGCATGCGGGTTTCTAGCCTAAAAATCCTCTAAAAAATGAAACCCTAAAAAACAATTTGAAATGGATTAAATTGAAGAGTAGGATGATGTGGATTACCTAGAGGAGACAGTGCTCAATTCCGACGGATGGATTTTCTGCAATCTTCACGAGAAGTTTCTGACCAAAAGCTCTATTTTCTCACCCAAATCTCAAATGGTAAAAATGAATCGATGAAAGCCCTTTTTATAAGTTTTTTGAATAAATGAATTGTAAATTTGTTTATGTTTCACTTTAGAAAGGTAACTTTTGCAACATTTTTATCCATTTTAAACAGGTATTAGTAATGTTTGCATTTTTGTTTAGGATAACGGATTTTTTAGGCGAAATCTATCATTTTCGACGAAAAAACATTGAGAGTCAACTTTAAGCTCTTTTCTGACTCCTAAAACATGAAAAGATTGTCGAGTTTTTCTTTTAAACTCGTTAAAATGGAACTAAAAAGACGGTCCACTTACAGCTCTTTTTCTGACCGTAAAAACATGAAAAGATTGCAGGATTTTTGTCGTTTCAAATTCGATATTGGTTATAAAATGACGTGTCATTGATCACTTTTTTACTTTTTCGGATCAGAGACACTAATTATGAAAAGTACTCCTTGGTCGTAATGGTCAAATGGTTCTCTCAAGTATTATTTTATACTTTTTCGGGCTTGGAAGACACAAATTTATGAAAAAGGTCAACCTTGGAGTCTTCTTAAGCTTTTTAGACTCTCTAAAATTGAAAAATGCCAAGTTTCTCCTATACTGGACTCGTTAAAATTTAACAGTAAAGGACCTGTTCAATTACAAACAGGAATGAACCACTCCTTCTTAGGGTTCGAATTTAAATTATGTTGGACTCATTTGAAGGATGAGCTTATAATCAAGCAAATGTTATCCTCCCCAAGCTTGTCAAAAATAAAGAGGTACTTGCCAGAAATGGTGGGGGAAAAGAGAGAAAAATGAGCCTGTTTTTCATACTTTGTAACCACTCTTGAACATGACACTTTTATTCACCTAGGTTGGGAAATCCTTTGCCTAACAGTTGATCAAACCACATTGAAAGTCTTCAGCCGGTTTCTGGGTATTAACTTTGGGTCAATTGTCACCAAACCATCTGCTGTGTCGTTATGTGTTCAAGAGTTCAGTGTCAATAAGCCATTCATCTGCAGAATATCTGCCATCCATCTTAACCATCCTTGAGTCAGTCCTTGCAACTAAATTTCTTCAACTTGATATATGATTTTGTGTTGTGGGCTTGCCTACGACAGATCGCTTTCTATCGACTTCAGCTCATTATCTAGAAAGATGATCTAGACATCGTCAGTACCTTGGGATCTGCATGCCTCAATGGCAGGTTTCTCGCCTTCGACGATAGGTTGCATCATTGACCTTCGATCAAAGGATTCTGTGGCATGTTCGACAAACACATCTATTCACATTTCATGGATTGTACTGAGTACTTTGAGAGCCATTGACATTAATGGTGGTTTCTCTCACACTTGTTAACAGTTTACATCATTGACTGGTAATCAAGTGGTTTCTACCATGTTTGACTTCAACAAATTCATTTGCATGAATAGAAACATACTGTTTCGGGAAGTAGAAATGAAGACCCTGGATCTAGTTTCCACAATCCAGGCTGCGAGGAATTTTGTATTCATTATACTATGGACTATTCATAAATAGATGGCTGCATCCATACTGTGTCTACATGTGTCTATACTTGTGATGTATTACAAGATCATTCCTATATCAGAGTAGTAGTTAGTTTTCTAGTCAGTTTTGATCTGAGTATGGGAATGCCTACCTCAACGATGACATGATCTCATAAATATATTTTGCATTGATTGCTTTTACAGGTTCCAACCGGGCTCTCCACAAGATGATCCTTGAAATGATAAAGTACTTCACTCTTCCTAAATGATAAATGAAATCCTCATCTACTATAGACTTCGCACTTTAGGGGGAAATCTGTTACACAAAAATATCGTCACCATGACTATTTGCAGTCAGTATGGGTCTATCATCACTTGTATTGTCCTCCTAAGCAAGTCTCAGACGTCAGCTCTTCAAGTCAAGCTTTGAAAATGAGAGAAAGACATTAAAAATCAACAAAGCTTTGGTTCCATACTTTCTCTCACTGTTACCTGCGGTCCCGCACCCCCTGTCCCAGAGAAAATTTTAAGAACCCCCCCTAAATTTATAAATATAATAAATGGGCGAATCTCCATGGTATATAGGAAAAATGGAAGGCGATTTTATCAATAATATAATAAGTATATATAATTTTTTGGCGAATCTCTCACCAGGCATGGCGAATATTTTACTCAATTATAAAATCTTATAAGATCTTGGCGAGTCTTTCACTAAATAATACAACTTTGTAAAGTCCTAGTGAATCTTAGCATAGGCTACATGATGGTTTAATTCCCCCATTTAAATAGGCTACATTCTAGGTGAATACCATGGGTCAATACCATGTGCCATTTTGGTGAATACCATGGGTCAATACCATGTGCCATTTTTATTTTTATTAATTCTAATATTAGGGTTAATAATGGTTTTTGCATGGTATTAATAATAATCTAGTCCATGGTACTTGTCCCATAGTATTTTGGCCATAGGTTTCACCTAAATATAACCCATTTTTTGAGTGTTCCTAAATATAAAGTGACTTCTGGAGTAAATATAAAAAAATGTTTTATTTGTTTACCATACCTCGTTTATTTATATTTTTATTAATTTACCATACCTCTTTTACAAATATGGTATTTGGCCCATAGGATTCACTTAAATAAAACCTCTTTCTTGAGCCTTCATAAATAGAACTAGGGTTATGGACTAAATATAAAAAGAGGTTTTATTTATTTACGATACGTCTAGTTTATTTATATTTTTATTTATTTACCATACCTTTTGAGTAAGTATAAAAAGACATTTTATTTATTTACCATACCTCCACTTTACTTATATTTTTATTTGTTTACACCCTTACATGTATGTAAGGTGACTTATGGAGTAAATATAAAAAATGTTTTATTTATATACCATACCTCTCATTTATTTATATTTTTATTAATTTACCATACCTCTTTTATAAATATGGTATTTGGCCCATAGGATTCACTTAAATAAAACCTATTCTTGAAAATGGGCGAATGGATTCAGTTAAATAAAACCTATTCTTGAAAATGGGCGAATGGAAGTTTGTAAGTCCTAATTTCAAGGGCTAAATTTACCTTTTTTACCCTCTCCCTTAAAATAAGGTGGGCTATTTGAGGTGATTTGTAAAAATGTACTATGATACAAAATATTCGCCCACTAAAAATTTAAAACCCCTTAATTTCACCAAAGGGCGAACATTCGTCCCTAAAATTATCCTTGCCCTGTCCACATTACCTGTGGACCTGCACGCTTTGTCCCTAAAGGAGTGGGTGCGGACCCTTGTGAAAGTCAAAAAGGCGCATGTTTATTATAAAAAACTCACTTTGGGTTAATTCTAGATGATTCTAGAAGGGATTTTGACATGGATTGTTCACTCTTAGGTGGTTCATGCATCCCAAAAGAAAAGGAGCTAATCCCTTGATGAGAGGAGCTATCCATTTGAAGGAGGGATTTATCCCTTTGAAGGAGGACCTAGTAACTTCCCTCCACTGCACTATAAATTAAGGCATTGGGTTGGTTGCTAGGGAAGTTAGAAGCTGAACATTTTTTAGGGTAAATGCTGGTGGAATTGAGACTTCCTAGTTAAGTTTGAGAGGAGAGATCACATACCTTTTTGGCTTCATTGGGAAGAGAGTGAAACTTGTCAAAGTAGAGGAGACTTCTTGTTGGACCCTGGGAGGAGCTTGTACAGCATGAAAGCACATGTTGTAAAGTTCTTCTTTGATTTGAAGTAATACAATCAGATTCATTTTTCTCAACAAATTATCTTATGTCATTTGTTTCATAAATTCCTTGATCATCATGTTAAGTATGCTTTATGATATTGGCTTTTCAGGTGCTATTTAATTTGTTTGCTTGTTTGTGTCTGCAGATTCGCAACAAGGGAGCTCATTTGGATCGAAGGAGCGAGGTTTCCACAACCTTGCATTGGACCCAAGGTAGGCCTAAAACACTTGTTTGCCTTTGTTTATAATTTCATATTTAGAGAAAGATAGTTTTTGATTGGCTTGCTTGTCACTAGATATCGTTAGATACTAGGGAGGTTGATCTTGTCCGCAAGATTGACTCATTCTATGTGACACTTCTAAAATGCCTTAGTTGATCTAGGAGCTGCAATCAGTATCTTAACAACTACCACTTCCCAAAAAATGGGCATTACATCAGTAGAAACAAACTCCACTTTATTAGAACTGACTGACCGATCTGTGGTTAGGCTAGAAGGCACATTACATGATGTCATAGTATCTGCTGACTCCTGGGAGTATCCTACCGATTTTCTTATAATAAACCCCAAAAACTGACTTGATGGACATCGATTGATTTTAGGTAGACCTTGGCTTGCAACTACCGATGCTTATATTGGCTGTCGACAAGGCAATATGACCATAACTAGGGGGGCTAATATCAAGAATCTAGCTTTATACCCTCCGGCACAACCAAGCGTCACAATAATAAAAACTAACAAACATCCTGTATCATACCTCACCGAAAATATTAGATCTCCATTAACCATAGAAGAGGCCCTTGATTTCAAAGACCAAACAGAAGATGATGCCATTAACAAATTTATTAGTCAAGTTGAATCCAGATCCCACATACAATGTCACATGATAGAAGCAGCATTTGATAATGAATTAGAAGAAGATCCTCTTAAAGATACACACGATCAAACAATACCTACTACCTCTGTCTCAAATAGCAAAATTGTAGAAATTGAGCCAGGAAAGACTTTAAACATTAATGCCAACCTAACTTCCGAACAAGAAGAGAAGCTCATCCAACTACTAAGGAAATATAAAGAAGCATTTGCATGGGACTATCCTGACATGAAAGGAATAGATCCCCAGTTATGTACGCACCACATTTACATAGAAAAAGATGTGAGACCTATTCACCAACCACAAAGGAGACTTAATCCCCATCTAAAAGACATTGTAAAGGCTGAACTTCAAAAACTTTTAGATGTGAACTTCATCTACCCTATCTCCAATAGTAAATGTGTCTCTCCACTTGTTGTGGTACCAAAGAAAAATGGAAAGTGGAGGATTTGTGTAGATTATAGAGAGCTAAATAAAGCAACACAAAAAGACCACTTTCCCCTTCCATTCATTGACCAAGTATTAGACACTTTGGCAGGAAAGAAATTCTTTTCTTTCTTATATGGCTTCAGTGGATACAATTAGATTCAGATCGCTCCTGAAGACCAAGACAAAACTACTTTTACTTGTCCTTGGGGAACATTTGCCTACAGAGTTCTACCTTTTGGCTTATCCAATGCCCCTACCACATTTCAAAGGGCTATCCTCAACATTTTTTCATATTTAATAAATGAAGGGCTCGAAGTATACATGGATGATTTTACACCATACAGGGATGGTTTCGACCCAGCATTGGACACAATGGAAAAAGTGTTGCAGCATTGCATTGCCACCAGGCTCTGTTTGAGCCATGAAAAATGCTATATGATGATGACAGAAGGACTTATTCTAGGCCATTATATTTCAGCAATTGGAATACAGGTAGACCTGGCCAAAATTCAAATAATTTTACTAATTCCCACTTCTACCACTCAAACATAGGTATGTAATTTTCTTGTATTTTCTGGTTATTATAGAATATTTATAGAACATTTTTCTCATATTGCTGCCCCTCTATATGCACTAACAGGTAATGTTGACTTTCTTTGGACAAAAAAATGCGTCCATGCTTTCCAGGATCTGAAAACGCTTGTCTCAACAACCCCAATCCTTAGAGGTCCAAATTGGGACCTACCATTTCAAATTTCATCAGATGCTTCAAATACAACTATTGGAGCAGTCCTTGGGCAGGAAGAAGATAAAAAACCATATGCAATTTATTATATGAGCAAGAATTTATCTCCAGCTAAATTAAACTATACTGTTACCAAAAAGGAATTTTTAGTTGTAATACATTGTTAGGGTCCCACCCTAACCCCCTCATTTATGTCATGGGATCACGTCATAGTCAAGAGTCAATAAAGCCCATATTAATATTTGTAAGTGGTTAACCCGCAATTAATGATGGGACCACAGTTAGTTGCAAATGGGCCGTAGTATTAGATAGATGGTATTAATAAAACCCACGGTATTGGCCCATGGTATTGCATGTATGAGTCATATATAAAGGATAGAGACTCCCTGCGAGGAGTATCGTGTCTTATTTTGTAATTGAGCTCTGCTCTATTGGAGGTTGCCCCCTCAAAGAGGAAAGTGAACATTACTCTCTGAATAATAAAATCATTGCTATTCTATGTTCTGGGTATCGTTTCTTCGCATATTCTGTATTGGGTATCATTTTTCAGGTTAAGAGCATAACAAGTGGTATCAGAGCACTTTCCAGGGCCGGTGGGATCTCCAATTCTTAGCAAAGACGTTTTTTGGCTAGAGACGTGTTCCGACATCTTTAAACCACGGGATCTGTCGTTGAGTGCATAAACCTGCGGATTTGGGGAGGCATGCATGCAGGAAATACAAGAGTTGGTCACGTCTGTTGGACTCCCTTGTAACCCCTGTGGGTACCCCTTCGAGTAGTAGCGCATTAGACAGAACCGCGCATAGACTGTCTTCCATGTACCCTCTGGGTATATCGGAAGCCCCTAGGCTCCCTTGAAACCTCGCCATAGATAAACCGTCGGCCGTCTAGTGGCTACAGTACACCGAGAACAGCACTCGGAGAGATTACTCGCCCGTACGATAGGGTAGTCGGGTTGTACAGCTAAGGGTACGGTCGATCCTCCTTAGTTAGAGCCCTGAAACATTGGGCCGAGTACTACTGCCAGACCCTTATTGGTGATCTAGCCCATCAGAATTAGGATGACGAGCTGAGCACGGTGGTACCATTCAATTATTAGTGAAAATTTTTAGGCGGTCCCAATTTTTCATCAGGTTGGTGTATTGTAGAAACTAGAGCTCAAGCAATGGCCAATGAAAGAATGGACAAACTTGAAGAATCCATCCAATCCATCAATAAGCAGCTTACCGGACTATGTCTCCAGGTCCAACAATTAATCCCTAAGGGCAAGGAGCAAGCCCACGAGGAGGCATATAATGACAATGAATACAATGAGGGTGAGTCTAGCCACTCTCCTCACATCTGGCACACTCACCCACCACCCAGTCAGCGACCTCCCAAGTTGGATATGCATAAATTTGACGGTTCTCACCCGTCCGCATGGATAGCACAAATGGAGAAGTATTTCAAACTGAATCATATCTTAGATGATGCAACTAAGCTTATGTTGGGGAGCATGTACTTGGACAATGAACGGTGGCAATGGTGGGAATGGCATCAATGTTGCAATGGACCTTTTAAGACTTGGACCCAATTTACCAAAGCTCTTCGAGACCGCTTTGAATAGGAGGACTCTTTTTTGGGTCATCTTACTAAGCTCCAAAAGACAGGTACAGTGGATGAATATATTACAGCTTTTGAAGCCTTAGCCTTCCACACTTGGGGTCTCTCAAATGTGTTCTACATGGAATATTTTATCAGTGGTCTTAAAGAAGCCATCAAAGCTCAAGTCTTACTGCACCACCCTCCCACTTGGACAGAGGCTTGCAAGGTAGCCCGTAACATGGAACGTGCATTAGCAGCCCAATACAATCGCCCAAATTTCCCCGCTAAAGGTCGTCCCCCACAGGCTCACAACATGACTCAAACACTTAAGGTCTAAAAGGTGTCACCTGCGGAAATGGCTGAAAGAAGGAAGCAAGGACTATGTTACTACTGTGATGAAAAATACTCCCCAGGTCATAAATGCAAGGAGCCCAAATTTTTTCAAATAGATGCCACTGACTACAGCTCAACAGAGGAAGATCCACCACTTGAGGAACATGAGGCGCTAGAAGAAGACAACCCAAAGGAGAATGTCTCTGACGAACCAATTATTTCGCTGCATGCGTTGGCAGGGATTTCTTCCCCTCAAACTCTCAAAATCAGGGGTTTTCTTAAACATCACCCAGTAGTAGTCTTGATTGATAGTGGAAGTACCCATAATTTCATCCATCAAAAAATCGCAGAAGCAGTGCATTGTTTTGTACGAGTAGTTTCTAACTTCCAAGTCCAAATTGCGGATGGGGGCACAATGAAATGTGAAGGCCGCTGTGAAAATGTCAAACTTCAAATGGGGGATTATTAGTTGAAAACCCACATGTTTGCCATACACATGGGGGGTTGCGACATTGTCCTCGGCGCTGAATGGCTCCGCACTCTTGGGCCAATCACAATGGATTTTCAGGAGTTATATATGAGTTTTAAGAAGAACAACTATACACATACCCTCCGTGGACTCCAGGCGGGAGCCCCCTCTATCATCAGCTCACATCGGATGGAAAAATTGTTAAAAAAGGGCAATCATGGAGTGGTAGCTCAATTTAATGCCATCCAGGTCGTCGAAACCAAGTCTCTGCAAATTCATCCTGAGATGCAACAGATTTTAAATAACCATCTGTCGGTCTTTGACAAGCCTCATGAGCTTCCACCCTCGTGAGGGGAACATGATCATAGCATCACCTTGGTTCCAGGGGCCCAACCCCCAAATGTGCGCCCATACAGATATCCGTTCACCCAAACGAATGAAATAGAAAAAATCATCAAGGAGCTTTTGGAAGCAGGTGTCATTCGTCCCAGCATTAGTCCTTATTCATCCCTAGTGGTCATGGTGCTCAAGAAAGATGGGGAGTGGTGGATGTGTCCCGACTTTAGGGCCCTCAATAAGTTGATAGTCAAAGATAAATTTCCCATTCCGGTGGTTGACGATTTGCTGGATGAACTCAATGGGGCTCAATTCTTCACTAAGCTGGATCTTCGCTCAGGCTACCACCAAATTCACATGAAGGAAGTCGACATTCCCAAGACTGCTTTCCGAACTCATGAAGGGCATTATGAGTACTTGGTCATGCCATTTGGTCTTTGTAATGCCCCCTCTACTTTTTAGAGCCTTATGAATCACATTCTCAAACTATATCTCAGGAAATTTGTCCTTGTCTTCTTCGATGACATCCTCATCTATAGTGGCACTTGGGCTACACATCTTCAGCATGTAGATCTACTCTTACACCTGCTCTACAAGCATAAATTATTTGTCAAGATGTCCAAGTGTTCATTTGGCATGGAATAAGTTGAGTATTTGGGCCACATTGTGGGGCGTGAAGGTGTCAAGGTGGACCCCAAAAAGATCCAGGCAATGCAAGAATGGCCTCAACCCTAAGACTTTGAAGAGCTTGAGAGGATTTTTGGGTCTCACAGGCTATTATCGTAAATTTGTCCGCAACCATGGCCTCATAGCGAAGCCCCTCACTCAACTCCTAAAGAAAAATTCCTTCTTCTGGAATGAGGAAGCACAACAGGCATTTACCGCTCTCAAAAACGCCATGTGTTCCACTCCAGTCTTAGCACTACCTGACTTCAACAAATCCTTTGTCATTGAAAGTGATGCTTAGGGACCGGTATTGGGGCGGTCTTAATGCAGGAAGGGCGACCTTTGGCCTTCACAAGCCAACAACTAAGTGGGTGGAATCTGGGCCAATCTACCTACGAAAAAGAAATGATGGCCATCTTACATGCCATCGAGACCTGGTGACCTTACTTATTGGGGCGACGTTTCCAAATCCACACAGATCATCACAGTCTTAAATATTTTTTTGGAGCAACGCCTATCCTCCCCACAACAAAATAAATGGCTCACCAAAATGTTGGGATATGATTATGAGATCATTTACAAGAAAGGGAAAGACAATAGTGTAGCAAATGCATTATCTCGCCAATTTGAGGAAGAAAGTACTCTGCTAGCAATTTCCCTCCCCATTCCAGAATGGATTGAAGAGGCTCGCAAGGAATGGTTTTCACACCTCGGGCTATCCCAACTCATTTCTCAATTGCAGGTAGATCCAAATTCCACCAAGGGCTACTCATGGCAGGATGATATTCTTCACTACAGGGACAGAGTCGTAATATCCCCAACATCCACCCCCAAAGGTCGCATTTTGGCAGAATTGCACTCATCACCCATTGCAGTACATTCGGGCTTTCAGAAGATGTATGCTCGCACCAGAAGATCATTTTTTTGGACAGGCATGAAAAAGGAAATCCTTACTTTTGTAGCAGAATGCGATGTGTGTCAATGCCACAAAGGGGAAACCGTCAACACACCAGGCACATTACAACCATTGCCCATTCCGATCTCAATTTGGACGGAAGTTTCTATGGATTTCATTACAGGTCTTCCAAAGTCCGGGAAAAAGTCAGTCATCATGGTGGTTGTGGACCGACTATCGAAGTATGCTCATTTCTGTGCCCTACCCCACCCATTTACACCAACGTTGGTCGCTCAATATTTCATGGATCAGATTTTCAAATTGCATGGCATGCCCACTTCTATTATGTCCGATCGCGACCCGATCTTCACGAGTAACTTTTGGCAGGAACTCTTCAGGATACAAGGCACTCAACTAAAACTTAGTACTTCCTATCATCCGCAAACGGATGGTCAAACTGAAGCCGTCAACAAATGTCTAGAAACCTACCTTAGGTGTTTCACTTCAGAAAAGTAACACCTTTGGGTACAGTGGTTACCTCTGGCTGAATGGTGGTATAAAACCAACTATCATGCCACCACCAAAATGACTCCCTATGAAGCAGTATATGGTCAACTTCTACCTTCCCCTATTTCTTATCTCAAGGGGTGCTCCAAAGTACAAGCAGTGGATCAACCCCTACAACACCGCGCAACCATGCTCGCCCATCTTAGGGAGAATCTTCATCAAGCTCAGAACCGCATGAAGCAACAGGTAGACCAGCATCGCTCAGAGCGCCAATTTCAAGAAGGGGATCAGGTCTTTTTGAGGCTGCAACCATATAAGCAAACATCACTCAAAGACAAGGCTTGTCAGAAGCTATCTCCAAAATTCTACGGACCATACCAAGTACTTCAGCGCGTTGGAGAAGTGGCTTACAAGTTGGCTTTGCCACCTACTGCAAAAATCCATCCAGTTTTCCATGTATCATGCCTCAAGAAAGTGATTGGGAACAATTGCAGAGTTCAAACCAGTCTACCTGAATTGGACGAAGAAGGGTCAATCTGGCTTCAACCCGAATAGGTTCTAGACACAAGAGACAAACACCAGCGTGGCCGCATGATTAAGGAAGTCCTCATCAAATGGAAAGACACCTCTCCGAAAGATGCAACTTGGGAACCAGCCACTATTCTTCAGCAGTTTCCGCAGCTTCAGCCTTGAGGACAAGGCTAGTCTTAAGGGGGAGGGCATGTTAGGGTTCCACCCTAACCCCCTCATTTATGTCATGGGATCACGTCATAGTCAAGAGTCAATAAAGCCCATATTAATATTTGTAAGTGGTTAACCCGCAATTAATGACGGGACCACAGTTAGTTGCAAATGGGTCGTAGTATTAGATAGATGGTATTAATAAAACCCACGGTATTGGCCCATGGTATTGCATGTATGAGTCATATATAAAGGATAGAGACTCCCTGCGAGGAGTATCGTGTCTTATTTTGTAATCGAGCTCTGCTCTATTGGAGGTTGCCCCCTCGAAGAGGCAAGTGAACATTACTCTCTGAATAATAAAATCATTGCTATTCTGTGTTCTGGGTATATTTTTTTCACATATTCTGTATTGGGTATCATTTTGCAGGTTAAGGGCATAACATACATGCTGTTAATAAGTTTAGGCATTAAATTACTGGATATCCTGTTATCTTGTATACAGATCACTCTGCCATAAAATACTTAGAAAATAAACCAATCACGAATGGTAGAATAACCAGATGGCTGATTTTATTGTAGGAATTCGATATCATAATCAAGGACCGACCTCGAAAAGAAAATCCTGTAGCTGACTTTCTCTCACGAATGCAAAAACCAATGGACGCAACAGTAATTGAAGATCAATTTCCAGATGAGCATTTGTTTTTTGTCACTGTTAAGACACCCTGGTATGCTGATGTTGCAAATTACTTAGCGGTAGGAAAATTACCAAAACATCTAACCCCTAATGAATGAAAACAGATTATCTAGCGAAGTACTCAATTTTCTTGGATTGGGGGCCACCTGTTCCATACAGGGGAAGATATACACATCAGGAAATGCATCCGCGAAGATGAACTTTTTGACATTTTGAAAGATTGTCACGACGAACCGTGTGGCAGACATTTCGCCGATCGAAGAACTGGACATAAGGTGCTGAAAATAGGGTATTATTAGCCCACGATTTTCAAATATGCAAATAAGTTCATTCAAGCTTGTGACAATTGCCAAAGAGCAAGACGCCCTGGTCAGTCCAATGAAATGCCCCTAAATCCACCACTAATTATTGAACCATTCGAGTGATGGGCCCTCGATTTTGTTTGTCCAATTAACCCATCCTTGAACCAGAAAATATATATTTTCGTAGCAACAGAGTATGTCACCAAATGGGTTGAAGCAGAGGCATTACCAAGAGCTAAAAAGGATTCCGTCATACAGTTCCTGTTCTGTATTTATCTGATATGGGCTTCCAAGAGACATAATTACAGATGGTGGACCATAGTTTTCTGGTAACAAGATTGCTACAACACTAAAAAACTATCATATCCAGCATAAAATTACTACTCCATACCACCCACAAGCAAATGGTCAAGTAGAAAGCAACAATAAAATAATATAAGAAATCCTAACAAAAACCATTGCATCACATAGACGTGATTGGGCTGCAAGATTACCAGAAGCCTTGTGGGCTTACAGAACAATATGGAGAAGCACTACCAAATATTCACCATACCAACTAGTGTTTGGAAAGGAACCCATCTTTTCGATAGAATTTGAAATACAAACACTACGAATAGCACAAGAAGTCGGTCTAGATCTAAACGAGGCACAAATTAATAGATTACAACAGATCAATGAGCTAGATGAAATCAGGCTCTTTGCCATTCAACACACTGCATTGATCCAAGACCAGCGAGCTAAATGGCATGATGCCCTCATTAAAAAGAAAGTCTTTTGCGAAAGAGATTGGGCGCTCCTATATGATTCCAGGTTTCAAGATTTTTCCAGAAAGCTTCAGACTCATTGGCTAGTACCATAACAAAATACAGAAGGTACATGATAATGTCAGCCTTACTCTAATCACCATTGATGGATATGGACATACCTTCAAGGCAAATGGCCACCGAGTTCGACTATACCACAAACCACTTACTCGGGAATACTTCTACCAGTAACTCCACGAAGAATCCGACATCTAAATTCTGGAGGAGGAAGAGAAATCTTCCTCACCTCTGGTTCATTAAGTGATTCAACTTTTTTTACATCCTGTACATAATTCTTTTGTTTTGTTAGCATAAATTATTTTATGTACAATTTTTTTTTTATATATTTGCACTTTGCTATTCCTTTTAGGAAGAAATAGCTTTCTCACCACTTTGTTGTTCCTTTTTCAAGGAACCCTGCATTTTGCTGTTCCTTTTTGTAGGCTCACTAGTTCCATTGTTTTGCTATTCCTTTTCCCAAAGGAACAACACTTGCTTTTTTTTTCGCTGCTCCTTTTTCCAAAGGAATGACACTGTTGTTTTTGCTGTTCCTTTTATGAAGGAACAACACTTGTGTGCACTTTTGTTTTTCTGCTGTTCCTTTTTTGAAGGAACAACACTTTCGTTTTGTTGTTCCTTTTCCAAAGGAAAAACACTTTTGGTTTTTGCTGTTCCTTTTTCCTGAAGGAACAACACTTGTATTTTTTGTTGTTCCTTTTCCAAAGGAACAACACTTTTGGTTTTTGTTGTTCCTTTTTCCCAAAGGAATAACACTTGCATTTTTTTGTCGTTCATTTTCCAACGGAATGGAACTTGCGTTTTTGCTGTTCTTTCTTCCCGAAGGAACAACACTTGTATTTTCTACTGTTCCTTTTCCAAAGGAATAGCACTTTTGGTTTCTGCTATTCCTTTTTCCCGAAGGAACAACACTTGCATTTTTTGTTGTTCCTTTTCCAAAGGAACGACACTTGCGTTTTCTGTTGTTCCTTTTTCCCGAAGGAACAGCACTTGTATTTTCTGGTGTTCCTTTTTCCCGAAGGAACAACACTTGTATTTTTTGTTGTTCCTTTTCCAAAGGAACAATGCTTGCGTTTTTTTGTTGTTCCCCTTTGAAATGCCAACATTTTTATATTCCTTTTACTTATGCTTGTTCTCCTTTCCATTCCAATTCAAAGACACCTGTTGTTCCTAATGTTTCGAGTCTATTGGAGCACAGCTATACACTTATGCAATGCATACAAAACTAGAACACACTAAAATCAGTAAATTACATAAAATTGCTATTTTTACAAGAAATTGCTTTGAATTGATAGGAGGGAAGAGGAAAGGACCCAATTATTCATCACTTTGCTATCATTACTCTACTAATACTAATATGATTGGTTATCTTTATCATGATGGTTCTTTTTGAATTCCCATAATCTTCTTTCATCATTATTAAGGAATAGGAACAAAGGGTATATTTTTCTATTGAGATGTTAAGACTTCTTCCACCATTCCTACTCTTAAGGAGTGTTGAACCACCCTTTGTGTATAAATAGGAAAGTACTTTATAAAAGAGAAAAAAGAGAAAAATATTTATATGATATCGGTTTTCAAATGAAGGATAGGGGGTCTCATCAAGAGCCAGCCTACCATGATCATAAGGAAGAAAGTGAAATGGCATTCCCACTATGGCCACCACACCTTGGATATGATTCAAGAGGCACATCACAAAAAAATAAAGAGTCCTTAGAATAGGAGGTCTCATCACGAGTCGACCTGCCCACCTTTCACTTCTTCCTGGTGAATGGAATTATGGTTTAACTAGTTACCAAGCCAACATAATGACCTCCATTTTGACATTGCATAGCACTTCCTAAATCATACACAAAGGATCATGGTTCCATGGGTGAAACAAAAAACTGTGTCAAGGTTATGGACACGTGTGGGCGACAGAGCTCTATTGATGGTATCGAAGTCACATTCCTTATACACCAATAGCAATCATCAACACCCTTCTTGGTCTTATACCTTTGTAATGGGTCAAATGAGATTATGTATATCACTTCCCCGAACCTTTAAACACATGAAAATCTACTACAGCCAATCATGACAGAAAAAGTTGATAATGACCGCATCAGACTTTTTGTGCACATCAGCTGTCCTATCCTCCCAGCCTCGCATCATATCACAACATTCTCTTACTTGCTAAGCGATCCTACTATACACCTCAATTTCGGCAATCTGTTCCTTTTGTAAACATGGCATTTTGGTATACCCTGTTCCTTTATGACTCTGTACCATGGCAGTTCGCCACGCCGCTCTCTCATTTGATGGCCGAGGATGGCCTATCACATTGCAGGGGGGAAGCAGGTGACCTCATAATTTGCTGATATATGTGTTAGACTATTATTCAAGAAACTTTTACCTGGGAATTGCAAGGCTTAACGATATATCATTTTTCAATTTGCATGACCTGCTGTTCCTAAGCTATTTCCATATTATGCTTTGCAGCAATTAGTAAGTGACTCAGGATTTGAACGAGCTTGTTGTTTCATTATTTTCTCTGTATTTTTAACAGTTTGAACAGCCTGTTGTTCCATTGCCATCTCTGTGTGCTAAAACATTGGAGGAAGATCAATTCGGAGAGAACCACAGGTATTGACAGTTTTGATGCTGCATGGGAAATCTTAATGAGGGCAGGATGGATAGTCTATCTTAATTGGCTACAAGAATCCAACGAGACTGTAGCAATAGAATTCTTGCAGAACTTGCGAGAATATCACTCCATAGTAAGAGGGAGACACATAGCAATCACTAATGACATAATTGTAGAGGTCTCAGGACTACTAGCCACTAGATCTGTGTGGACTCTAAAGAAGGAGAGATTGTGAAAAATCATAAAAAAAATTCAAGATGAAGGCCAGAACCTGACCGTAAGAGGAAAGGGAGTTCTACCAGTAGTATTAGGAGAGCCATGGGCAGAATTGGCAAAGATCATCCAGAACTACATAACTTGTGAAGGATGAAAAGACATGGTAAGACCATGACACCTTAAGCTTTTAGCCGTATTAAAACAAAAATTCTATGTGAACTTACCTGCATTTTTAAAGTCCTTACTACATGATGTTGCCCGAAGCATGAAAAAATCACAACACATAGAATCAGTAGTAAGTCACCATGGGCTGATACGACTGATAGTTAGCCACAACCTTGCTCAACAATAGAGCAGATGGGAAGAATTAATTGCCACGATAGACAGGGGACTGACTCGGCCAACCTGTTGTTGCCACCAACAACCCCCCTCCTTATTTAGTATTAGCAATAACACTAGGTAAGTGGGGACCCTTAGTAAAAAATTCAAAAAATTTAATTAAGGCTTATGTATTCTACTCCTTAAGAAAACATCGCATTGCGCGAAGAAGATAGGACATTTCCTTGTGAGTAAAATGATAAACTGTGAGAGTGCGACGTGAATTCCATCGCATCGCATGCATTAAGAAACACTCATATTCAAAAACCTTAAAAAATTGCCGATGGCCGATATGCGATATCGCATATCGCAAATATCGCATAAAAACACATAACCATTTAACGACTGTAACAATCTGCGATCTTGTGATAACGTAATACTGCAATCTGTGATCTTGCGACCACACGATACAACGATCTGCAATCTTGCGATAAGCGTGATCGGGCAACCCTGCGATAACACATCTTAATGAAAATGCGATAACGCGATACTGCGATGATGTGATGCTGCGATGCGAATAGCAGAAATTGTCTATCACAGATTTTCCCCGGCTCAACATTCAAGAAAAGCTGTCCATAAACCAAAAATGGGATACGCGCTTTAATGGAAATTAATGAATGATACACCAAGTGTTAATGAAAGACAGTTTTGTGTTTTTCGAAGAGTTAGTTCACGTCAGGTGGCATATTTTTGTACATCCGTAGAACTTAGAGCTTTCTTGTCAATTTTTATTATCATTACTCTCTCCTCATGTGTGAACTGCAGGAACAAAAAAAATAGAAACGACATGAAGCAATGTGCAGGAAGAAATTAAGGAAAAGGGTAAAGATCCAATACTCAGAAACAGAGAAGGAATGCCCTCATGAACAGATACCACATGCAACAGAGCCACAAATCCCAGAGCGCTGCTGAGCTATCCATTACAGATCTTTCAGTCAGAGCCATGGTTGAATGAGTAGTTGAACAATGCTGATATCAATAGGTGATTTAACGCTCAAGGTCAGAAGCTCACGAAAGTAGTATATTTACAAAATTTCTGAAGCTTATACCCGATGAAGGAAAAGGCACTAAAGGTGAAAAACGCACCAGAAAGGCCTGGATCAAAGAACGGAGGCAGTTTCCGATGGCGCTAATCGCGCATTGCTGAGAAAATTGCTCAAAAAGCAAAATCCCTAACTTCTATGTCACTCGTAAGCCCAGAAAATGCAAGAAGGCAAAGGCAGAGGCAATTTGAGGATTAACCAAGTGGAATTTGGATTATTACTAACCATACACAGTAAATCCACATAGCCAGAGGATGATTCTCAAGTATATCTTCTATTTTGTTGAAAAGATGGTGCCAGCTCTTGCCATTTCTGTTTTCTTAGCTCAACCAAAAGCGGAAGACAGTCAGCCGACTCTACCCAGGCAAATATTGAATGCTCGCAACATTAAGGAGCAAATGCAGAAATAGTTAGATATTAGATTTAATTTTTAGAAATAGTTTTGCTTAGAAAAAGGGCAGTCATTTAAACTATATCCTAAATCTATGTAATTAAGTTATTTAGTTAGAATTTATTAAACCCTTCTCATGCATTTAGAGAAGGGTCTAGAAATTTATCAAAAACTTGTCCTCAGAACATGCACTTTTGCGCCCTCAGAGGAGGTTTTGGTGAATGAATGGATCAAGATTTGTTGATGTTTGCATTTGATATCTGGTACTGATGTTGCACTTTTGTACTCTTAGTAGATGTTAGAGAAAGGAGAGATAAATCATTATTACTTGAAGCTTATGAGTAGGACCAGTCATAAATGGTACTTTTATCTCTTGACCATTTCTGCTTATATGTTAAAGTGATAGAAAAAATTTAGTTGTTTATATGTTATTGCATGAATGCTTGAGTTATCGTTTGGCACTTTTGTACGGTGGTAGCTATTTATTTATGTTTAATGTATGAATAGCTTATTATGCAATACGCTGTTCACAACTGTTTTGCCTAACTTTTTATGCGAAGTGGTTCATCGTAATTGATTTCCTTTCTTATAATTGTTGAATGATATTTATTACTAGTTGTTATATGAAATCTCTTTAGATCGCATAATAGAAGAATTACATCCCGGGTTAGCATAGATTAGATGTGCTGTTTTTATTAGATTACAATAGCATAGAATTAGATTAATGTTTGAATTAGAATAGCTTAGATAGGAACTGTTAGATTAGCAACATCCAATTCTACACACAAACACCCATAGATTGGGAAACTGGTCCCATTATCCCCAGTTGGATCCGCTATACCAAACGGATAAGGAGCTGCCAACCAAGGTCCGGACCGGGCGGGTATCCCCCTTATTGTCGACCCGATTTTCGGGGCTTCAACATATTTAGCGCTAGAAGGAGGGCCTGAACTATGAATGGCAAGTAATCCGAATCTGAATACCATTCTAAGAGTAAATCGCCCTCATCATCTCCCCCGACTTCCCCATTACATTTAAATCTAGAGTCAGAAGTCGCTCGAGTATCAACCGCTGCTAGACACCCTGATATTTCAGACCAATCTACCGTTGAACCTCCTAAAGTCGAATCCCTGATTCACAAACTTCAGCGATTTTCCATCTCTCCTTAGAGGTCTGATAAATCTCAAGGTAGCGTGACTTCGCAGTACAACCCTGCTCATCCCCTGACCAGGTTAAAGAGTGAAAAGTTTGGCATTTAGCCAACCGAATTTCCTCTTCCCACCAGGAAAAGAGCGAGGAAATCACCGCAAGAGTCTGACAGTGAGACTCTTTCATCTGCATCATCCATCTCAACTACTTCATCGTGAAGTCAACCATCCACACCTCCACTCCAGATCATCGTCCATCCGTCCACTGGAACCCCCACAACCCCTCTTCAATCATCTACGATCATAGTATCCTCATCCTCCCAGCCACAGGGATCATCTTCTGCACTTTCCTCTATTAGCAGTTCAACAATGGCCCAGTCTCCATGGAACAACCCTAGGGAAGTCTTGATGCCCGCACCCTTGAGGCAAATACCAGCCCATCCCGAGAAATGGCTACCTAAATTCAATCCTGAGGCAGGCATGCTAGCAAAAGAGCACATAAACAACTTCATGCTTTCCATTAAACTCAATGGAGTTACTAATGAAGATGTTGTTGTTCGGCTTTTTCCCTATACACTGCAAGGGATAGTCGGGTCATGGTACTTTTCATTACCCTCCGGATCCATCACAAGTTGGGACATCTTCCAGGACCAATTCCTAACAAAGTTTGGTGATGACAGGTCAACAACAACGTTAATCAATGACCTATCCAATCTTAAAGCTGAAGCTAGAGAGCCTATCAAGGATTTCAATTTATGGTTCAACAAAATTTTCAACAAAATTCCTACTGCTTCCCAGCCCAGCGAAGAAGTACGATGTGAATGGTATATTACCGCTCTGCCATCAAACATAGCCATCTTCGTGGACAGGGCAAATAAAATAACCTTAGCTGATAACATGAAAGAGGCGATAGCAGTGGAGAAATGAATAATAGCCTTGGAAAAGAGATCTACGATAGAGGAACGTAAGTCCAAAAAAGTCACCTTCAAGGAAGACTCCAAGAAGAAAGAAGCAAAAAATCCTTTTGATTTGGAAGGATTGCAGAAAGTTCTAAAGACCATGTCCAATGAGATGGTCGACATAAAAAAGCAAGTAGCAGAAACTTCTTCGAAAAATCCCTACAGAGCTTTTAAAAGAGGTCCTTCAACGGATGCAAAGCCACCCAATGCCATTTCAAATGTTGAATCCGAGGAAGAAGAAGAGGAAATTGCCACTAAAGGGCAGCCCGATGACGAAGAAGCTGTGGAATTACAAGGAATGTGGGATTTCATCCTCCCACAAGAAGAAGATCAAGAAGTATTTCCAGTTAGCACACGAAGCAAAAATCAGCTTGATCCTCCCCAAACTACGCCTAAGCTGAAGAGCACAAGCTCTGCAACAAAAGATAAAGTCGCAACAAAGAAAACAACATCTAAAGTGACTCAAACTAGCCCAGTCCAAGCAGATGAAACAACTCCATCTAAAACACTGATAGTGTCAGATGAAATGGAGTACAATATTATTGATGACGTGAAGAAGACTAGGGCTAATATCACCCTTTACGAATTGAGCAAGTTGAAACATCAACATAAGATAATGATGAAAGAATTACATGCCATGCCAGCTGCACCTTAGCCTGTCGCTGTACTTTCTCAAGCTTCCCATAACATGGGAAGACCTCCGACTACTGCGATCAATAAGATTGATCCAAATGACATCGCCTTAATTGGAGGAAGATCAAGATCTCACACTTCTCCGTTTCTCCTTACTTATGGAATCTTCAATAAAAATGTGCACAATTGTTTGGTAGATTCCGGTGCTTCATCGAATATTTTACCCAAATCTGTATGTGCCAAGTTAAATTTTCAACCACAGAAATCCGCAGTGCACATAGTTCAGCTAGATCGATCTCAAGTCGAAGTGATTGGTGAACTAAATCAGGTAACCATAAGATTGTCATCCAACCCGAAGGTGTGTCAGGTTATTGACATTCTAGTTGCTGATATCCTAGAATTCTATGGCTTAATTCTTAGCAGGGTTTGGTCAAAAAAACTCCATGGATACTTCGCAACAGACTGGTCGCATTTGTGGCTGCCCTAAAATGGTAAACAAAATCAAATAAAATTTGAATGAGAGCTACACCAGAAGTACATAGTAACGGAGTTAGAGGGAGAAAATGAACCGGTAGTGTATACCAGCAGTATCATTGGCAATTACTCAGTAGATTCTTTCCTCAGCAATTTCAATGCTCATGCGTCACCCTATTTAGAACACTCTGTTTTGTCCCAAGTCAAAAAAATTTCTCGAACTGGTAGTTCGAAATGTATTAATTTTTTAGATAAACCTGTAAATAAATCTTTGTTTTGGAAATTATTTTTTGATGGCTCTAAATCTAACGAAGGAGAAGGAGCAGGATGCGTTCTGATTAGTCCAGAAGAAGAAAAAATCATGCTCACATGCAGACTCGAATTCGATTGTACAAACAATACAGCAGACTACGAGGCTTTGGTTCAAGGATTGTACAAAGCAATCGGGTTAGATGTCAAGTATCTTCAAGTTTTTGGAGACTCTGAGATTGTGGTTAAGCAGGTACGTAACACTATATATTGCTTATCAGGTCACTTAAAACACTATCAATCTTTAGTACAAGATCTCACTGAGCATTTCATAGCATTTAATATTTCTTCAATCCCCAGACTCCAAAACGCAAGTGCAGACCTTTTGGCTAACGTAGCTTCTAAGCTTATTCCATCCGAAGATTTTAGTCCAGATAGATTCTCAATAGAATTAATCTTTAGACCATCCATTCCTGATAACATCACAAATTGGAGAGTATTCAATGACGATCCTGATATCGTAAATTTCCTCACATCTGAAGGATCCTACTCCAATCAAATAATTGACGAAGACTAGCATGATCAACAATTGAAACAAAATAGCACTAATAATGCTATACCTATGTCGGTGGTCAAGTTAGAAGACTTATACGATTTGAAAGATCGGTTTAAGAGGTCTACCAGTCCAAAACTCTACAATTCAACCTTGAACTATGAATTAGTAAACCTAGGGACCAATGCTAAACCACAAAACATTAATCTAGGCCTCGGCCTAGCCCCTGAAGAGAAACTAGCGTATATTTGTCTTTTGAGACAATATAAAAATGTTTTTGCCTGGAATTATGATGAACTGAAAACATACGACACTTCTATCATTTAGCACACTATTCCCATGATCGATAACAAAAATCCTGTCCAACAAAAGCTAAGAAAGATCCACCCCAATTTAGAAAATCAGATAAAAATTGAGCTCAATAAGTTACTAAAAGCCAGGATAATCTTTCCCGTTAGACATTCCAAATGGGTCTCCAATATGGTACCCATTAGAAAGAAAAACAGAGATATTAGGATTTGCATTGACTTTCAGAACCTTAACAAAGCCTGTCAAAAAGAAAATTTTACTCTTCCACCTATGGAGCAGATACTGCAGGCAGTGGCGGGCTCAGAATTAATGTCTTTCTTGGATGGATTTTTAGGATACAATCAAGTGTTGGTACATCCTAATTATCAGTTGAAAACTACATTCAGAACTAAATGGGGCACATACGCATATCGGAAGATGCCATTTGGTTTGATTAATGTTGGTGCCACATTTCAGAGAGCCATGGACATCGCATTCAAAGGTTTGGTCAATAAATCTATAGTAATTTATTTGGATGATATAAAAGTGTACTCCAGGAAGCGAAGCGACCATCTCAAAGACCTGAAACAAATCTTTCAACGATGTTTAAGGTATGGAATTTCACTTAACCCAAAGAAATCTTTTTTCGTACTAAGTGAAGGGAAGATTCTAGGATTCATAGTGTCAAAATCCGGTATTCACATTGATCCCGACAGAATCAAAGAAATTTCAGAAATATCCCTACCTCATAACAAAAAAGCCATGCAATATTTGCTTGGTCAAATCAATTTTGTAAAGAGATTTGTTCCAGATTTTTCAGGAATTGTGTCTCCTTTGTAAACCATGATTAAAAAGAATTCAAATTTTAAATGGGGTCAAGATGAACATGAAGCATTCAACCTGATCAGGCAAGCTATTATTAATGCTCCATCTTTAGCAACCCCGAATTTTTCAGAGCCTTTCATTTTATACACATTTGCCTCAGATAAGTAATATGCTGCGATTCTAACTCAAGCAAATAAAAAAAAAGTGGAAGCTCCAATTGCGTTTTTTAGCTCAAATTTACAGGGTGCTGAACTCAATTATTTAGACGTGGAGAAATAGGCTTACGCTGTTTTCAAAGCGGTCAAATACTTCAGACCTTTCTTACTTAAAACCCATACTAAGATCATAGTACTGTTCCCGGTGGTAAGGAATCTCCTAGTACAGAAGGATGTGGGTGAGAAAAGGGCCAATTGGGTTACTGCCTTACAGGAATATGACCTTGAGATCAAACCAGCAAACATTGTAAGAGGTCAAGGCTTCTGCAAAATGTTGGCCGGAGCATCGCAAATTTCTGAAATTCCATCTGAAGAGGTACAAATGTGTGAGGTAAGCCTAAACGATGCAGAACCATTATATGTTGATATCATTTATTATCTTAAGAACGGGTATGCTCCTTCACACCTTGATCATACTAAGAAAAGAGCTCTAAGATTGAAAGCTAAGCAATATCGGCTCATAAATGATATTCTTTTCAGAAAAAATTGTGATTCTGTTCTTCTTAGGTGTCTTGAGAAAGCTGAAGCTGAAAAAGTTTTGCAGGAACTCCACGATGGGCCAGCAGGCGGACACTATGCTGGAGATGCTACTGCACATAAAATCTTATGCGCAGGATATTACTGGCCCACGCTGTTCAAAGACTCGCACGGTTACGTGAGAAGATGTCAAATTTGCTAAACTACTGGTGGAAGACAAAAGAAGCCGTCCCTGCCACTACATCCGGTAAACATTGAGCAACCTTTCAGTCAGTGGGGCTTGGACATAATAGGTGAGATCGTTCCTCACTCTTCTAAGCAGCATAGATACATACTCATGGCAACAGATTATTTTACTAAATGGGTAGAAGCAGTTCCACTCAAGATAGCTAATTCTGAAAATATTATTGAGTTCATAGATCAATTTATAATCACTAGGTTTTGATTGCCATCCGCTTTAATGTTTGATAATGCATCATACTTTTCTGGAAATGCAATGACTGAATTTTCACTTAAAAGAGGATTCAAACTTAAATATTCAGCCAATTACTATCCAAAAGGTAATGGGTTAGCTGAGTCAACAAATAAAAATCTAATCAGGATTATTAAAAGAACAGTTGACCAAAATCAAAAGAATTGGCACAAGGCTTTGGTATATGCTTTATGGGCTGATAGGATAATGCAAAAAGCTTCAATCGGCACTTCTCCCTTTAATTTAGTTTATGGGAAAGAAGTGGTTCTTCCGACTCACCTAGCCATTCCCTCTTTGTGTTTAGTACAATACATTGATGAAGTACCCACTTCCTCCTTACAGCTAAGACAAATGGAAATACTTAAATTAGAAGAACAACGAGAACAAGCTAAGAAAATGCATGCTCATCATCAGGCGCTAGTAAAATCCTCTTTTGATTCAAACATAATGACCAGAAAAGATTTTCAGATGGGAGATTTAGTTTTAAAGTGGGACAAGGCTCATGAAGAAAAGGGCAAACATACAAAATTTCAAAGGATATGGCTTGGTCCTTTTCAGATTGTTGAAGTCATAGGTCCATCAACATTTGTGTTATAGGATTTAGCAGGTAAGAGGGATCCTTTGCCTGTTAATGGACACATTCTCAAGAAATATTTTCCATAGAAGATGATTCTTCTATTTTTGTAGAATAGTTTTTCTTTTCATAATAAAACCAGTTGTGAGTGGTTACATTAGGTATTTACGAAAACGACACCAATTCTCTTTCAGATTTTGAACTTTTCGCTTGTACAAATAGCAAATCTTTTGGAAAATTGATCTTTATTATTGACAGATACAGTTAAAAACTTTAGCCTAGATATGATACTAGTTTCAACTTCAAGAAATTTGATGAAAGCAACCTTTAGTGAAGAAATTGTTTTATATCAATACAATGAAAGGTATCAATAACAAAATGAAGATTCTCTGTAGAACAGTTGTTTCCAAAAAACTATATTATTGTTGTCCTGAGCTATCTTAAGGAAACAATGACTTCCTCCCTGCTAAGGAAAATCACAGCTTTCAGAGGAATAATCCAAGGATACACTATATCTTGAAGAATAAGAGGTCTCATCACGAGCCAGCTTATCATGATCATAGATATTATAACTTGCTGACTTTGCCAATACTGTCTACCACAACAGGGCAATGACTCAAGATTGTTGCAATCAAAAGACAAGGGGTCTTATCACGAGCCAGCTTGTTCAGCAAAGTTATGAATCAAGTGAGTGACTGTGTCATAATTTGGCTACCATACCAAGACATTGTTCTTTAAGAATAAAAAGAAAATCAAAGAAATAAGTGTGGATGTGGATTTTTCTTTGAAAGTTGTAGGTCACCTTAAGTAGGATACAAGATCATTGCTGGGTAACAGGTAACCCTATCAAGGCTATAAACGCCTGCTGGCAGCAGAGGCTCTACCTACGACAAATGAGCATATTTAAAACTAGTTTACAGAGGAGACTTTATTTTATCTTTACAAGACCAAGTAATGGCTGATGTAAATACAAGGACTAGCCAGAGGAAGCAAATAATTAGAATAGAAAGAGGTTGAAACAAAATATCATTGATAGTTTAAAGCATAATGTACTCTATCTTTCCATAACAAAATTTAATTTTCTGAAAAAATTTCTATTTTGGAGGTTTGAAAAATTCAATAGAAAAACAGAGATAACTGGTTCTTCCAAGTGAATCGCGAATTGTTGTGGCCACCAACAACCTCCCTCCTTATTTAGTATTAGCAATAACACTAGGTAAGTGGGGACCCTTAGTAAAAAATTAAAAAAATTTAATTAAGGCTTATGTATTCTACTCCTTAAGAAAACATCGCATCGCGCGAAGAAGATAGGACATTTCCTTGTGAGTAAAATGATAAACTGTGAGAGTGTAACGCGAATTCCATCGCATCGCATGCATTAAGAAACACTCATATTCGAAAACCTTAAAAAATTGTCGATGGCCGATATGCAATATCGCATATCGCAAATATCGCATAAAAACACATAACCATTTAACGATTGTAACAATCTGCGATCTTGCGATAACACAATACTGCGATATGCGATATTGCGACCGCGCGATACAACGATCTGCAATCTTGGGATAAACGTGATCGGGCAACCCTGCGGTAACACATCTTAATGAAAATGCAATAACGCGATACTGCAATGATGCGATGCTGCAATGCGAATCGTAGAAACTGTCTATCGCAGATTTTCCCTGACTCAACATTCAAGAAAAGCTGTCCATAAACCAAAAATGGGATACGCACTTTAATGGAAATTAATGAATTATACGCCAAGTGTTAATGAAAGACAGTTTTGTGTTTTTCGAAGAGTTAGTTCACGTCAGGTGGCATATTTTTGTACATCCGTAGAACTCAGAGCTTTCTTGTCAATTTTTATTATCGTTACTCTCTCCTCATGTGTGAACTGCAGGAACAAAAAAAAATAGAAACGACATGAAGCAATGTGCAGGAAGAAATTAAGGAAAAGGGTAAAGCTCCAATACTCGGAAACAGAGAAGGAATGCCCTCATGAACGAATACCACATGCAACAGAGCCGCAAATTCCAGAGCGCTGCTGAGCTATTCATTACAGATCTTTTAGTCAAAGCCATGGTTGAATGAGTAGTTGAAAAATGCTGATATCAACAGGCGATTTAACGCTCAAGGTCAGAAGCTCACGAAAGCAGTATGTTTACAAAATTTATGAAGCTTATACCCGGTGAGGGAAAAGGCGCTAAAGGCGAAAAGTGCACTAGAAAGGCCCGGATCAAAGAACAGAGGCAGTTTCTAATGGCGCTAATCGCGCATCGCTGAGAAAATTGCTCAAAAAGAAAAGTCCCTAACTACTCAGTCACTCGTAAGCCTAGAAAACGCAAGAAGGCAAAGGCAGAGGCAATTTGAGGATTAACCAAGTGGAATTTGGATTATTACTAAACATACACAGTAAATCCACATAGCCAGAGGATGATTCTCAAGTATATCTTCTATTTTGCTGAAAAGATGGTGCCAGCTCTTGCCATTTCTATTTTCTTAGCTCAACCAAAAGCGGAAGACAGTCAGCCGACTCTACCCAGGTAAATATTGAATGCTCGCAACATTCAGCAAATGCAGAAATAGTTAGATATTAGATTTAATTTTTAGAAATAGTTTTTCTTAGAAAAAGGGTGGTCATTTAAACCATATCCTGAATCTATGTAATTAAGTTATTTAATTAGAAGTATTTAAACCCTTCTCATGCATTTAGAGAAGGGTCCAGAAATTTATCAAAAACTTGTCCTTAGAACATGCACTTTTTCACCCTCGGAGGAGGTTTTGGTGAATGAATGGATCAAGATTTGTTGATGTTTGCATTTGATATCTGCTACTTTTGTACTCTTAGTAGATGTTAGAGCAAGGAGAGATAAATCATTATTACTTGAAGCTTATGAGTAGGACCAGTCATAAATGGTCCTTTTATCTCTTGACCATTTCTACTTATATGTTAAAGTGATATACAGTTTTTAGTTGTTTATATGTTATTGCATGAATGCTTGAGTTATCATTTGGCACTTTTGTACGGTGGTAGCTATTTATTTATGTTTAATGTATGAATAGCTTATTATATGATATGTTGTTCACAACTATTTTGCCTAACTTTTTATGCGAAGTGGTTCATCTTAATTGATTTCCTTTCTTATAATCGCTGAATGATCTTTATTACCAGTTGTTATATGAAATCTCTTTAGATCGCATAATAGAAGAATTACATCCCGAGTTAGCATAGATTAGATGTGTTGTTTTTATTAGATTACAATAGCATAGAATTAGATTAAAGTTTGAATTAGAATAGCTTAGATAGGAACTATTAGATCAGCAACATCCAATTCTACACTCACACACCCATAGATTGGAAAACTGGTCCCATTATCCCCAGTCGGACCCGCTATACCAAACGGATAAGGAGCTGCCAACCAAGGTCCGGACCGGGCAGGTATCCCCCTTGTTGTCGACCCGATTTTCAGGGCTTCAACACAACCCCAAAACAAAAACATGCTACCAGTACATTGAATAGATTGTTGAAATGGAGGAAATCAGTTAGATTGGCATGGATCAGAGGGAGGCTGGAAAATTCCCGTGGGAATACTAGACAACCAGTGGAGATAAATGATTCAGGGGATGACCAACCCCCGCAATTAGAAGGAGAGGAGAATGAAAAAGAGATGGAGGGAAATAAGGAAGCAGAAACAGAGGAAGAGATTGAGCAGTTTGGGTAGGCGAAGGAAGAGATAGAGCAACATGAGGAGATCCCATTGCAAAATTCATTGCAAGAGGATGAATTGGACCAAATTTTGGCCAATATGGGCGAATATGCCTAACCTCTTAGCCCGCTAGGCCTCCATATTGAAGAAGAACCAAAGGAACATTCTGCTCAGGACAAAAATACACCCAAAGAGTTGTACGATGAGGAGGAAGAAGAAGATAATCATTCCATTCATGATGAAAGTATAACCGAAGAAAAAAGTGATGAAGATACAGAAGTGGAACAATCTGCTCCCAGCGAGACTACACCAGAAGAATTTCATGGGGAAGAAGGGGTGGAAAAAGAAGTCACCCAGGAAATAACAGAACCAGCTAGGGTTTTTACTCCTGAGTAACCCAATCAGAATAACAAAGGGGCACCCCAAGAAGAAAACCAGGAAATTGGCCAAGATGACAATCCAGGCCTGAGTAAAAGAACAATCGTTCCTTCTAAGAAAACATAAGAAATTAAAAGATTACGAAAAGAACAACAAAGACTGCTGAATGTGATAGCAGGACTTCGACAACAAATCAGGGTTTTGAAAATGGGAAAGAGAGCAAAAGGAACCTCGGGGGTAAGACATGCAACCACTCTGGCGAGACCCCTCAAGAAAAAGGTTGGGAGGACTCAAGTCCAGACTGCCATTCAAAACCAAAAGGAATAGCATTCAGTTGTTACCCACGTTGAAGTGCAAACAGATGATATATCAGCCTACGACAAGGAAGTTCAGACAAAGGCACAACCCTCTAAAGAAATTCGAACCAAAAACACAAGGTGATGCAATAACAAGATTCAAGTAAATCTTCCACTTACCACTACCATGTGGAACAGTGATCCGAGAACAGTAACCCTACAAGAGGGTTTGATGCAAGCTCAACAAGCAATAGAAAAACTTACAGAACAAATAGTTTCTCAAGAGAAGTATGAAGAATTACAACAATAGCTAAGGAATGTCAATTTATTTGAAAGCCGGGCTTTTGAAGGATGGTGAAAGAAAGGAGAAAGAGTTGCTAAGGTAACTCATAGATTAGATGTAGTTATCAAATAGATGGATACCTTATGCTCTTTGTACACTCACGTCCTAGCATTTAGAGCCCCTGCTAAGAATTATGCCTTGTTCTTAATGGAACGATATTTGCAATTGAAAATTAAGGCTATGAAAGTAGGAGCCCCTATACAAATTAATACTATTGATGATTTCATAAATTGTTGTAAGCACTATGGAATAAAGGTCCAAATATTATTGTGTGAATTCTATCTGCATAACCTTGTGCTAGATCAAGAGACAGAGCAGAACCCCAGCCCTTTTGCTGGGGACATCCAACTACAAGCATTTATTTCATTTGGAGTTATTCAAATCAAATGGCTTAAAGCCTATAACGCCTTCCAAGACAAGAAAATGGATTAGACTTATGGGTAAAGAGCTGAGCCTAGAGATCCATTACAGTTGTGGAATAAACATAGGAACCTCATGAGGACTCCGGGAATGATTGAAGCATTAGGACCCATTCATACATCAATCAATCGATAAGGGATAGAATACTTCTTTACCATCAAGGACCTTGCCATTTCAGCTGCTAAATTTCGATATCAGACCTTTAACCCAAATATCCAACTCAGGGAACCATTTAATTGTGAGAACTTTAAGTTGGCCACTGATTGCTTGAGCCTCTATGGTGATCTTATCTTGAGGGCAAGGTGTTACAGGGAAAAGTGTCTATTTATAACTGCTCTATCCCACTAAGGTGTGACGACTGCCTTAGAAACAAATAGAGAAAAGCTACTTTTGTTTTTCCTTTATGAATTATAGATAGAGAGGAATAGAAAGACCGACCTCTGTCTTGTGCAAATCTCCTGGTTTGATCCCTCTCTTCTTTGATAGTCCTCAGTACCTGCTCCCTTGCACACCCAGCTTCACAAAGTACCTGTAAGATCACAGAAGCATAGCACTATACAAAGACATGGATCTATAATCATAAACAATTTAGGGTCAGATCTAAATTGACCATACAAATGTAACAAGCATCAATGACACAAAAGCATGGAGGAAAACTCAAATAGCTTTTATTGATAAACAAGAAAAGAGCCAAGAGGAGTTACAACCGGTTGTTCTGACCCAGCATCAACCTCCCAGTAAATAAGCCCCTCTTCACCTCAAACAAAGCTTAGATCACCCAACAATCTGATGTTTGTCTCAGGAAACCAACAACAATTCCTTACAATATGCAAAATTCCAGCCTTTGGATCTCTGGGATGAGGGATCCATATATAGATATCTGTAAGGGGGATGAGTCAGCTTGTGATTTGATTAGTGTCTTCTCTCTGATAGTTCTTGCTTCCACTCGGAGACTGATGGCCTCTTACTCATCCTTGGTCGAATTCAGTGAGGCAAGTGTCACAGGAGAAGATTCTGGAAGCTTCCATTGCCTCTCCACCTCGCGGAATGACACTGCTATTTGTCATTTCTCACCCATCGCACCCCACAGAAGGGAGTTTTGAAATTTAACACACCCTCACAGTGTATTTGGGTGAGATGCAATGCACTTAGCCAGTGGAGCAGCTGCAATGATCCTGTTTTGACCAATTCTGAGCAGTTTCTCATGGAGAACTTCTGGGAGAAGCTGTAATCTATTGACCTTGTTCCTTTAGGGGTTAGAACAACACTTTTAGGGACTTAGGAGCCCTTGGTTTATGGAAATTTCATGCTTGGGGTTGTAGGGCCCAAAAATGTCTATAACAGTTGCCCCCTAAAGTATGAGGCCATTAATCTTTTGGTGTCGGGTGAAATGCTTTATTATGAGGATCCGAAGTTTTTTCAATGTTGGGAGGAGACCTGTAATAAGATACAGTACAATACATTATCTTCATACTATTTTCATGATCTAGCTGAGGCGGGCATTCCCATGCTCAGCTTTATAAATTCATTTTCATGTACATAGGACAGACAATCATCTGAGTGTAGACTGATGATCCTGATAGAGCCATCATCCTTTTGAGTGGATGATTATCTGTGCAGCAATGATGTACGTTTAATGTCCTTATTCCCTTGAATATATATCGCAGCCTGGATGGATGAAACTAGATCTGAGGTCTTCAATCTCGTCCGATCTTCACTCAAAGTACAAGTTGATCCATGTGAGAAATGTTTTGAAGTCAAACATGGAAAGACATCGCTTGATTACCAGTCAATGATGTAAATTGTTAACAAGCGTGAGAGGAATCACCGATAATGATAATTACCCTCAAGGTACTGCAATACAATTCACGTGGTGTGAATAAAGGACTTGGCGTCAAACACCATGCAAAATCTTCCGGTCGAAGGCCATTGATGTAAACGTGTCGCTGGAAGTGAGAAACTTGCCATTGAGGCATGCAAGCTTCAAAGTACTGAATGGGGTGTTCCTAGATCAACTTATTGGATAATGAGCTGATGTCGACAAGAAGTGATCTGTCACAGGAGGGCCTTAATGAATCCCACATCAATGACATGGAATGGAGCAAATGATTTTAATGGAGGTGAAAACGATCTGGTGATATAAGTTTCAAGGTGGCGGTCATGAAAGAATGGAGTATAATGTATGGTAGTGGGTGAGACACAGGTGAATTCTCTGAATGACTTCTCTTGAACATATCGGTGACACTGATGTGATGGATTGGTAGCATTAACCCCAAATGTGGATGGTATGGCGTGACCATGGTGATGTGACTGGTGAATGAAACAACCCAACCCGACTCGGACACGGAGTGGAAGTGTCATGTTCAAGAGCGACTTGCTACCAACAAAGTTTCTTCAAGTTTGCCTCCCAATTTTCCCCAGTCATTGCTGACCAGTACCCCTTTATTTTTGTCAAGATTGAGGAGGATAACATATTCTTATTCTATAATTTCCCCTTCGGGCAAACCCATCGCTATGTTTTAACGAGCCTAGCGATAGTGAAACTCGTTCTCGTCTAAAGACAAGTTTGTCGCTATTAATCTTTTTAACGAGTTTAACGACAAAGATAACTCGGTCCTTTTCAATTTTAGAGAGTCTGAAAAGGAACGTAAAGGTAACTCCAAAATTCCTTTTTCGTCATCTAATCCCTTAAGTCCGAAAAAGTATAAAACAATACAGAAGGGATGGATTTTCGATACTTTTAACGAGCCGAACAAAACAAGCGCTCGATCATTTTGTGTAATAATCCCTCAGCTCCAAAAAGATTAAAATCTAGAGGAGGGATAACACTTCCTGTCCCTTTAACGAGCTGGAGAGGCCAATGGCTTGGCAATCTTTTCATATTTTACGAGTCAGTTGAAAAGAGCTTAAAGGAGACTCGTCTTTTGAGGAACGAGTGATAAAATGGGTAGCAGCTGATTCCAGGTAAGGTTTGGAATTTTCCAATCACGGCAGTGTCACAAGGATGGCTAGTGAAATCACTCTTCGCAGCTGTTCCTCAAAATGGGTAAACAATCAAATGGAGGTGAAAGATCGGCCAATGAAAAAGTTGAGGTGACGGTGCAAACAAGACCAAGGATTTAATGGCTGAAGTACTACATTCACGATGGTTATTTACCGGGGAATAGTTCATTTTTTAACGAGCTTAAATGCAGGGGGAAACATTTGCTCATGTCTTATGTTTATTTTTTAACGAGCTTGAACTATGTGCTAAAACTGCTCGATTAATCCAGTCGTGTGATTAGAATGTCTCATATAAAATGACAACTTTTAGAGTTTTTCCCCACATCCTTTCTTTATGCAAGTTAGGGGACACCAATCCTACGAGTTTAAAGGGTTAGAGGTCCTAAAAATTTTAAAAAAATAAATAGTTGCTCTTCGCTTTCACGCCAAAAGGCTTGCATGCCCCCAGGTATAAAATAGAGTTTCAAGGTTACCCCTTCTTTAGTCCGTTAAAACATTTGTTTTACTGAGAGAGGCCTACCTCTTACAGGTTACCCAAAGATTGTTCTATTCACAGTGCAAACAAAACACTTCTTCGGCGATGTATACCGAGATAAACAAAGGTGAGTGAAGGAGGCTACTCCACTCACATAACTTTGACAAGAGAATCTTGTTCTAGAATAACCCCCTCTTCCAATCACGGATGGGAGTACAGACTAGTCATATTCTCTCGTGGAAACCTACCCTATACCCGAAGTTTTCCTACCAAAGCAGACCAGGGTGCATGCCCCCTGGGTTTCAGTCATGTCCCCCCGAATCACTCGCGCTCATCGGGTGGACGGACTGGAGATTGAGACATTTCTTGCGTGAAAAAACCATTTAGGGATGGTATATGACTATTTGCTATGCGTGATCCGGGAAATGAAAGTTGGTCTACGAGCTTGACCATTCTTCCTTTGTGCGGAAAACACATCACTCTAAAGAGTGATGAGACAATGGCTCTCATGCAATAAATATAGTCTCGTCCAACGAGTAGATTGTAATCGAGGGGTCCTTGAACTACCATTACGTTCATGTGAATGGTTTTCCTTCTCAATGTTATGGGCACATTGGGAAGGATCCCTAACAGTCAACTGGTTCCTTTATCAAAGCCTGTTAGATTTCTCATCTCAGGCAAAAGAACTGGCGAACCAAGCACTTTCCAAGCAGTTGAGGAAAGGATACTCACAGAAGCCCCTTCATCTATGATGGTACCGGCCATAACCATTCTATATATTTGAACAATGATTAGGAATGGTATACTAGCTGGTAAAAGGGGTCTGCCTAGTTGATTCCAGTCGAACGAGACAACTAGGTTGCTTGGAGGTGGGACCGGATAGACAGCCAGGTACGACTCTGACGAACTTCCTTCCTGCGGTAAAGGAACGGGTAAGTTGCCCCCATGTTCGTTGGATTCTATGCTTATGAAAAGAATTTGGACGGTGGCATCCTTGTTCTCTTCAGTGACTGTATCATCTAAAGATGGAACCTCTGAAGGCAAGACTAGGTCAACTGTCGCCTCGAACTTTTGACTTTCGTCTGGTATGGATTCAGACGGTTTATCTTCAATGATAGATGCTTCGGCCGATCACCTGAGCGGGCCAGCCGGATTTTCAACTAGTGACAGACTCGGCAAGAGTTTTTTATATCCAGGAGGAAGTCGTAACGGTGAAACCGGACGATCATCCAAAACACTTTTAGCTTCGTCTAAGAAGGGACAACGGTGGACGGCATGATCGCCTTCGCACAGTTTACAAGGAAATCTATATTTTCCTTTTTGTCCTGGGGCTTCACTTTCACTAGTTGACGGTGTTTTTTCAACAAGATCATCAGAGGTTGACGACACCGGGTTGTGCAAACGAGGAGACCAGTCCCTTAAGATCCGAGGGATGCAAGGACAATCTCTGTGATAGTGGTCTCCTTTGCAAATGACACATGGCGATTTAGGCCTGGTTGGTGCAGTGTGTGGATTTTCGCTAGATGACACTCGTTTGCCCCCATTCTCTTTTGGCTCCTTCTTCTTCTTCTCTTTCTTCTTCTTTTCCTTCTTCTTCTTAGGTACTTGACTTTTGGCTTTACCAGCCCCATCAAGCGAAGAGGAAGGAGGAGAGGAAGAATTAGAGGAAGTAGAAGGTTGGTGGGTAACTCTGGACTCGTCTAATTGCTGATTCGATTGTTCAGGAATTGTGGTGTTTTGAATGACAGAGGTTGAGAAGAGCCATACAGGCAAACCAATTTTCGATCCTGGAAGCGACAATGTGGCCATATGGGGTGCACCAACATCTCCCCAAGAGGAGAAGGGACTAGGATTTCCTCCAAGGGGAATTCCTTGGTTGGTGGACTCCATTTTCTCAACCCAAGATCAACGTAGGAAAGGGTAATGAATATTCCATTTAAAAGAAATTTTAGACGCTTTGACACAACTTGTTTTTTCAATTTTTAAGAGTCGAGAAAAAACAAAATATGACTCTAGTCTCCTTAGATTTTTAATGAGCCTGAAGTGACAAGTGCTCAGATGGACCTTTTTGTTAAGGAGTCTGAAAAGGAACAAAAGGGACTGCTCTGGAAATCTAGGTAGAGGGATTACCAAACCAATCGCAAAACTGTAGAATACTTTTTACAGTATGGCAGTCAATCTTCCCGAATGTTGTGTTCAGTGCATTGCGATCGATAGGGCGGCAGACACGGCTTCCTATGGATAAAGGATTAAGCCTATTGGGGTCTCCCAAAATATACTCGACGGTATGTGGGAGCACAAGTCTTTACTGGCACTTATCATCTCAAAGTGGAGGAATCACCCAACCATCAGTGAGAACAACAGTTACTAGGCTTTACGACGGCGGAATACGTCTCTAGCCTAGACTTCTAAATGTTGTGCGTTAAGTTCCAAAGCGTTGTTAGATTCATTGAATTTATTTTAAGTGATCTTGTTTATGAAGTTTTCCTTTCGGGTTCACCATGAGATGTAGATGTAATTCCTAAAATGCAATCTAAGATGATAAACAAACTTTTTATCTCCTTTATGCAATGAAAATCGTAGCTACTAGGGAAAAGAAAGACAAAATCTTTTCACAAATAGCAAAGAGCACACTCTAAATGCACTTTCCTAAATCAAGCCAATCAGACTGTCTATATGAAAATGCACATGCATGTATTTGTTTTCGACTTTCTTAGTATATGAATGCTAAAAAGAAAGTTGATGCATAAATCTGAATTTCTTTTCAAGCGACAAATATCAACAAGCTTTTTTCGAAATCAAAAAATGGAGACGATTACAACACCTTACGATTTTGAAATGAATACTTGCTCTTGGCACTAGAAAATTACAAATTCAGACCAAAAGAAATAGTGACAGAATAATCGACCATCAACAGCAATTAAACTTTTTCCTACGATTGAAATCGACACTTGCGACAGATTCAAATCAAAGGACGACAATACGATTACGCTACTTTTGCAAAGGAGAACTGTAAACGACTCAACAAACACACAAAAACATCTACAGTTCTTTTGTACAAAGGAGGCATAATAACAGCAAGGAAAAGGGGTTTCAAATAGACATATACTAATCACAGGCAGCAAAATTCAAGAATAGAACTGGAAAGAATGAACCACAGAAGCCACAACTGAATAGAGCTAGTCTGATCAATGCACCTGTAACACAGAGAATCTGAAATGCAGCACAGGTTGTCCACTCGGGAAGTGCGCTGAAATTTAGAATCTCTGAACAGTAACTGCGCTGGGCCAGAAACGAGGCTCTGTTCGAGTTCCGGGTCACAGTTTGCAATTCAGTTCTTGGGTTTTGGCCGAGAAAAAAGCAATCAGTAATGCAACAATCAGGGGTAGATCTAAGGAGGATCTAAGAGCTATCACAAGGGCAATCAGATAGTTTGTGAATCAGTTGTTTAAATCATAAACAGATCCAGTAGATGGATTGAAGTAGCAATTGTCTACTTTGCATTTGTTATGGAAAATGCAGTTTGAATGCTACTTGTAAGTTTATGAAATAGACAACAAAGAATGATAAACAAACAAACTAATTAGTTCCCCAGTGGAGTCACCATTTTGTTACAGGGAAAAGTGTCTATTTAGAACTTCTCTATCCCACTAAGGTGTGACAGCTGCCTTAGAAACAAATAGAGAAAAGCTACTTTTGTTTTTCCTTTATGAATTATAGATAGAGAGGAACAGAAAGACCAACCTCTGTCTTGCACCAATCTCCTGGTTTGATCCCTCTCTTCTTTGATAGTACTCAGCTACCTGCTCCCTTGCACGCCATCTTCACAAAGTACCTGTAAGATCACATAAGCATAACACTATACAAAGACATGGATCTATAATCATAAAAAATTTAGGGTCAGATGTAAATTGACCATACAAATGTAACAAGCATCAATGACACAAAAGCATGGAGGAAAACTCAAATAGCTTTTATTGATAAACAATAAAAGAGCCAAGAGGAGTCACAACCAGTTGTTCTGACCCAGAATCAACCTCCCAGCAAGGAAGCCCCTCTTCACCTCAAACAAATCTTAGATCACCCAATAATCTGATGTTTGTCTCAGGAAACCAACAACAATTCCTTACAATATGCAAAATTCCAGCCTCTAGATCTCTGGGATGAGGGATCCATATATAGATATTTGTAAGGCAGATGAGTCAGCTTGTGATTTGATTAGTGTCTTCTCTCTGATAGTTCTTGCTTCCACTTGGAGACTGATGGCCTCTTACTCATCCTTGGTCGAATTCAGTGAGGCAAGTGTCACAGGAGAAGATTCTGGAAGCTTCCATTGCCTCTCCACCTCGCGGAATGACACTACCATTTGTCATTTCTCGCCCATCGCACCCCACAGAAGGGACTTTTGAAATGCAATGCACCCTCACAATGTATTTGGGTGAGATGCAATGCACTTAGCCAGTGGAGCAGCTGCAATGATCCTGTTTTGACCAATTATGAGCAGTTTCTCATGGAGAACTTCTGGGAGAAGCTGTAATCTATTGACCTTGTTCATTTAGGGGTTAGAACAACACTTTTAGGGACTTAGGAGCCCTTGGTTTATGGGCATTTCATGCTTGGGGTTGTAGGGCCCAAAAATGTCTATAACACAAGTCCATCTTGGTTAGGATATAGGTTCAGGAGTCTGATTATTTGGCACCCTGCACCTGGATACCAAGCCCTATATGAGATGCTTGAGGGTCAGACAGGCCATCTTTTCGAACACCTAGCTAGGCATCATGGTTGTAGACCACCACATGAGATTCCATCTCCGGCCTACTCTCTCACCGCCTTACATGTCAACTACAATGTTTTCATGAGGGCATGAAAAATGGTAAGCAGGGGGGTGTGTGGAGTACTAAAAAAGGTATGTTTTTATCATTTATTTTGTCATATTTGCTTTAAAAATCATAACCTTTTTGCATCATGAACTAGGCAGATAATAAGAAATGATGACAAAATCTAAGGGATTTATATGCAACACAAAACTACTAATAATTGCCATTTTCTTATGCAGGAAAAGGAAAAAATGAAAGATTGCCGTCCCAAAGGAAAAAGACAGGGCAAAGTTAACTACTGTCCCTCTAGTAGGAAACCGCATGCAAACAAGATGATCCAAATTGGAGCGTATCAGCCACGAAAGGGAAAAGGAGATATCAAATTGGCACAAGAGAACAAATAGATAACTAGAAATTAACAGTCTGGCGAATCCCTCAGGATCCTTTGATCCTGAGGAATTGCTATCTTAACTATTTTGCATCATTGATATCTCCACTTCGTTGTTATATGAAGGGGCAGCACTGCTAGCCTTGGGGGACGACCTGTTGTTGTTTTTATGTAATTCTCCTTTGTATTTGAAACTTTGGTCATCAACTCTCGTTGAGAAGTGATCCACTGTAACCTTGCTTTGATGTTTTAGTATAAGTTTGGTTGTTGTTTCATCTCTGATTCTGGAGTAATCTCAAGCAGTGTGTCCCTGGAGGCTAAGGGCCCAGCCCTGGTGGAACACTTGCTCATGTACCATTATCTCTAATTCGTGTGTGGTTCTCATTATCAGCTTTGTTTGGTAATCTGATGTGTTTTGTTATTTTACATCATGGTTTTGTTATATTTGATTTATGTTCAATTGAGTACTGTTGTTCTCTATGACAAGAAAGTTGTATTATTCATTCTAACTTTGTAACACATTGTTATTCCTTTAATCATTGATATAACATTATTGTTCCTTACAGAATGCTATTGTTGTTCAATTACAGAGTAACCACATTGTAACATTCATAAGTTGGTATTACTGTATTCATCTATGGTTTACACTTAATCACGATTGTTGTTCAATTGACGTTGTTGTTCCATTACGAATTACAATCGTTATTCTTTATAACTGAGATTGATACCTATTGTATCGAAGTCAGATTACTATTTCTCTTAATATTAAGCGTACCGTGTGTGTTATTTATTTTGGTTCATTGTACATTTACATTTAACTCTATTTGTTGTTCTATATTTCATTGCCGAGTAGTTGCCATTCTATTTCTGTTTGTTGTCCGATTTATTCTCAGAGTAGAGATTGCTATCTAATTTCTATAGGATACGATTTCTGCATTTATTTCCTTAGACTGAGGTTTGCTGTTCAATCTTATTTATAAGAACTAGTTGTTGTTCCATTTCCTAGTTGTTGTTCCATTTCCTGTTATTTGTATTATCATTGCTTTGGTGTGTGGAACGATCTAAGACTATAGTGAATGTTGACATTTGTTGTCTAGTTCCCAGGTTGATGATCTTTTCCTTGATTATCTTTAATTACATCAATTTACAGAGGGATGAGTTATTATTATTGTACCCTTGACTGATAAATTGCTATAGTTTTCTAGGTGCATGATTTGAGTCTTAAGGTTCTTTTCTGTAAGTAGATCTTATTTCAAGCATGCGTTTACTCTTGTATTTATAGCACTATACTACTAGCATTACTCTGACAAATGACCGCTTCAATCTGAGTACACTCTTTGAGATAAGAAATCATTCCTGGATTGATAAGTTAATGTGAGGTAAATAGAGGTGAAAAAGACCCTTTTTACTGCTCGACACCTCTGTCCAACTTCCAGGATGAATTCTATACTTAATATTAGAGTGAAAACATAAATCAATGCAAAAATTAAATTACACATCTCCCTCATACTAGAAAGTAGAAAGTGTGAAGTTGTATCATTATTCAACAAGACATAGTAGGTCATATCACATTTGTTAGAGGGAGTGGGTTCCCTTAATTTAATTTGATTTAATTCAATTTATTAAGGTTATGGATTTGATTTTATAAATGAAATAAGTATTAATCAGAGAAAAAATAGATTATTTACTCATCAACATGTAATGAACTATTTCAGGTGATTTTTGAATGAGTTAGAGGTTTTAGGATAGACTTGATATTTTCAATGTATGGATGATTGGATCCATTGTTAGTGGAACTCAACAAAACCATTCTATTACATATAGAAAAATATGTAATGACTAGAATAAGATAGGAGAGTGGAGAAGAGATATAAGAGAGAGATGAGAGAGGATAAGGACTGATATAGGTCTAAGAGAGGGAAGAATAGTGCCAATTGATTGTGAAATTAGGTCAATTTATATGAAATGAGAGGTTTTTGAGTGTAAATGTATGTACATATATATGCTGGATGGAGTGTGTGAGAGAATTTTAAGCTTTTTGGTGTCAAAGAGGAAGACTATACAATTCCTGCAATTTTGTAATATTTCTTTTTCATATTGAGTTAGTACATTTATAATTTGCTTTTTTATTATACAAATTGAATGCATATATGACCAATTTTGTGTTGGTTTGAAAGGATCATATCTTTCAGTTCAAAATAGTTTTGTCCCATCTATTAGAATCTACAATTAGAAGATAAAGGTTGTAAGTTATCAGATATGCAACATGGAGTTAAGTTTATAAAGATTAGATATGAACCAAATCCATTTTATACCGAAAATATTAATGGAAAAAGATAAGAATAGCGATGTCAAGGGAAGTGCACCGATTTGGCTAGTAATAGACCGAGGTTGATAAGGATAGGATCTAGGATATGTGAGTGTTGGTAGTGTCATTTAAACCTAGATATTTATTCAAAGCGGATTGGACCCACAACAATTGACCTAGGTGTATCCAAGCTCGTGGATCCAGTTGTTGAAGAAAGTGTGAAGTGAAGCAAGGGTTAGATCATAGATAGATTTTTAAACCTATATCATAATGTATTTGGTTGATCCATGTGGATATAGATGGCCACCCACCTACTCCATTGGCTCAAAGCACATTTCTCCATCTTGGAATTTTTTCTGTAGTTTTTCGGGTCCTAAACATCCTGGGAATTTTGAACACCTATACAAAATTTTTTTGACATGGTCGGGGCCTAGGAAATATCCATAGTCTTTGGTCTAGGCCCCAGCCAAAATGTGTAACCCTTGGATAAAACTTTCCAACAGGATACCAAGCGCACCAAATGGAGATTTCATGCAAAAGTTATAACCTTGAGAACTTGATGTACCAATTAACCCCATGAAGGCCTGCAAACCTTTTGGTGTTTCTTCTAGGGTTAGGTTTTTTTACCTATAGATTTCTTTATTTATGTTAAAATGCCATTCTCTCAACCTTTTTCAATATATTTTATGAATGCACGTAGTCGTCATCTCTTTCTATTCAAAGATAACTGCCACTATTCTAGCTAGGTTATACTATAAAATATTTTGTATTTCATTTATTAATAGATGTTGGGTTTTTACCACATTATTTTAATACCTATTATATTTATCTATGTGTGTTCCATTCGTTTTCTTGCATTTAATTTCATTCCTTCTATGACCAAGATCAATGGTATCAAAGAATCTAATCCTTGTTGTTTCTGAGTGCATGTCCCTGACTTAGTAATAATCACTCTCATAAACCCAAGTGGCCTCCCATGGTGGAAGGAAGTAGATATGATGGAGTAGGCTATCCTATTATGTTGTTTTTTAAGAAATTATTGATGTGATAGAGGAATGAGAACATGGAAAATTTCACCCAGACACATCGGCGAATGGAAATAGTGGTTGATGCGCTTTCAGCAGGAAACAACCTTGGAGGTGCGACACCCTTAAAAGTATAATTTAACTTTGATATCCATTTATTTGATGGAAAAATATATGTATATGCCATGGAGGAAAGGTTAAATATGTTATAGGGCTATTACTCTATCAAAAAAAATTCTGACAACAAGAAGATTACCTTCACACTACTAGAAGTTATTTTCCATGCCAAATATTGGTGGGAGTATTACTAGGAGAGACATAGTGAATATTATTATCGAATGTTTAATGAAGTACAAACTTGGGCCACTTGTTCATTCCCTTAAGTAAGAATACTACCCTGTAGGGAACTATGATGATCAATACATGAGATGGACAAACACTAGATGGTATTGGAGTACACTAGTAATTTCCATACCTTTTGCTCAAAACTTAGTATTAAATATTTCAAGTGGCACCTAGTCTTGAAGCACTACAGTGGCCTGGATGAGTACATCCAAATAGAGATGAATTTCCTATACATCTCCTCATTGGGAGTCAGTTATCCATACGTTGTCAAAATTGAGTAGAAATTGAAGTAGTATAATATGAAGGAGTTCAAGCCTACCAATATTCCACAATAGAAGCCTAGAAAAGGAAAACCTAACTCACAAAACTGGATAGAAAATGAGGACAGTCAACCTCAAGACAATGAGCCCAAGTCACATGCAAATGAAGGTGATGGGAAGTTAAAAAAGGATATTGGAAAGTAGCGTGATTTCCACAAAATCCCTTAGAACAACACTCATGAACATAATTTGAAACAATGATTGTTAGTGCAGCTAAAAGAAAGGGAAATATACAATAGAAGTAGGTGGAAAATATTGCAGAGACATAGAAATATATCTTAACTCCACCTATGGGGGTGCCTCTACACTTCCATGTCAAATACTTAATTTAATTGATACATGTTTCTCCTTTACATAATGGTCAAATATATAGACACTCTCTCTTAGAGAATTAGGCAATAAAATGTCAAATTCACGAGCTCATCCAAAAGAGCCACATTCGACCAAGCTCATGAACTATTTGATCATGAGTCAAATCAAATAATGAACTTTCTTCTCATGAAATTCATGGACTAATTTTTGAATTGGACTAATGAAACACATGGAACTCATGGACTAATAAATTGTCTTTTATGATAATCAAGGGAGGATGTTGCCATTGCCAAAACTCAATTACTACAATTCCATAATTGCAACTCCATTGTTACAAGCCAACTACTGCAACTCAATGTTGCAACTCTACTACCATATGTTTGCTAATCCATTTGGATAGCAAAAAAACTTACTGCAACACAATGATTAGGTAAATATAGAACTCTAGCTTGATGGTTGAAGTGTTGCAACTCTAGATGTACTGTAACTCTCATGCTAGTGAAGATCTGAACTGTCTTTTTATGGCCAACATGATAACACAATGAAAGTATGGAATATAATGAATCTTTATGCCAACCTAGAAGGAAGTGATAACCCACAGTAAGTTATAAAAGTGCATTTCCTAACTCCATAATTAATGGTACTATTTTGACATAGGGTGACTTGACCACTAATTTGATCGCATGCATCAACTTATGTCTCTAACACTAAACTTTATTGGATCACTTATTTTGCTTCTAGATAATATTGTAGTCTCAATTAGTTTTGAATGTACATTATTTCCTATGATTGTTGCTAATAGGAATTTTGGCATATTCTTTTAGATACATATTTATTCCTCTAAATTGCATCTTCACTCCCCCCCCTGCCAAAAAAAAAAGTGCAAATGAAAGGGCACCTTGCAATAATTTTCCCTAGGTTTCTTTTATTATTTCCATTACTCTTGGTGTTAGGCCCCTATACTACTATTGTAACCCCTTATTGTTATTAGTACAACCCACTTATTATATTGATGTACCCATGTAGTGCCCATATTTTTACTATTGTGCCACATAAAATCCCACTATTGTTATTATTCTTCCCTTACATTATTATTGTTATGTTTGATCTGATTATGTTATGACCCCTTAGACTCCTATATATAGAAAGGAGGTCTTTTCATTTGTATCATCCAAGAATTGTTCATTTATGTAATATAAAGGAGGTTTCCCCCTCGAAGAGGCTGAATTATAAGGCGTTGATCTATCTTTTCTATCTTTTCTTGAGCTGGTTTCATAACATTTGGTATCAGAGCTTTGGATTCTAGGGTTTCGCTGCTCCAAATAGGTCAACGTGGCATTCTCACTATAAGTTTTTTTCTGTGACGTTTCAGAAGTGAAAAAAACCCATTTGAGAAGAAATCGCGCTGAATCTAGGGTCCGAATTTCAGAGCTTTTTGCGCTATATTTGTGGAGATATGATTTGCGGAAGGTGGTCTTTTTGTAGAATCCTAAATTACATTCCAAATAGGTGAGCTAGGTAAAATCATCATAACTTTCTCTCTGAGCATTGGATTGAAATGTTGTAAAAAGGTATAGAAAGAGGACAGACTGTAGTTTCTTCTAGATATTTTTCAGAGCTGAAGGTCGAAACAGTGACACGTGGCACTTCATACAAGTTCACTCTTCTGGAAAGGTCTATAATTAGGTCATCTTGGGAGATTGTGCATAACTCTTTCTTGGAGAATCCAATTTGGATCAGACTGGTGGAATTGGAAAGAGGACATAGAGGGCTACTACAAGTCACAATTTTAGAACTTAAAGACCTGAAAGTACAAAGTTACAGTGGTTTCAATTTTGAGCTCCTAAAATCAAGAAAAAGAAAGATGAGGAAGTTTGATGGCAAGGATCCAGTAAATTGGATACTCCAGATGGAGCAATATTTTGATCTACATGGTGTACCGCCATTACAAAAGGTATGTATTGCATCTTCATATTTAGAACCAGATCAATTTTTATGGTATGAAGGGCTTTGTTCTCATAAACAACTTGTTACGTGGTCAATTTTCACGGAGGAAATGATAGCACATTATGAGGATACAAAGAGCAACACCTTCTTTAGAGCAACACCACAACAATTGGAAAGAGTAAAAGGGCTTTGTGACATGGTGGAAAGAAAAATTATGGAAACTAGGAAGCATACCCCTCACAACTATAAATATGGAAGCATTTTTTCTCCCAGCCTTCCACAACCTACAAGGGTTACACCAAAACAATTGGAAGAAAAAAGAGAAAAAGGGCTTTGTTACAACTGCGATAACAAATGCACTAAAGGTCATAAGTGTGCTGAGAAGAAATTATTTTACATAGAATATGAAGAGGATGAAGAAAAGGATCAAGAAACATCAAAAGAAGAGGATATACGCCAGGACCCCACCCCAGAGAAAGAAGAAATGAATCAGACCATATCTTGTAAAGCATTGGCAAGAATTACCACTCCTCAAACTCTCAAGATAGAAGGACATATCAAGACTAAAAAGGTGCCAGAAGTGAAAGATCACATCGAGAAAGAAGAAATGAATCCAACCATATCTTGTAATTCACTGGTTGAAATTACCACTCCTCAAACTATCAAGATAGAAGGACATATCAAGAAGAAAAATGTTCAAGAAGTGAAAGATCACATCGAGCATCAAAAAATGAATCCGACCATATCTTGTAAAGGATTGGAAGAAATTACCACTCCTCAAACTCTAGAGATAGAAGGACATATCAAGAAGAAAAAGGTTCAAGCATAGAAAGATCACATCGAGCATCAACAAGTTCTCCAACTTTTAAAGGATAACGCAACTTTGGTGCAAAATAAAACGAAACAATAGGTAGATCAACATCGTAGTGAAAAATGTTTTGATGTAGGTGATTGGGTATTTTTACTGCTACATCTCATGCAAGCTATTTATGAGAAGGAAATGTTGGCAATACTACATGCACTTAAAAAATGGAGATCTTACCGAATGGGAAGACTCCTCAAGGATAAGGATGTGGAAGCATTGTTTTGTGCTATTTCTATTATCCAACCAGATTGGATAAATGAAGCAAGGGATGAATGGAAGAAGGATGAAGAAGTATGGCCACTTATTCAAAAGTTGCAAAAGATCCCAATTCAAACAATATTGCCAGAAATTGAAGAGGAAGGAAAAATCATATTGAAACCTGGAGCAGTCACATAAACAAGAACCCGATCAATTTCAGAGTATCTCATCAAGTGGAAGAACCCCGCTAAAGATTCCACACGGGAGGACAAGAATTTTATACATAAGCATCAAGAACTACTCAAGCGTTGAGGACAACACTTTTTGAAGGAGAGGGGCATGTTAGGCCCCTATACTACTAGTGTAACCCCTTATTGTTATTAGTAAAAACCACTTCTTATATTGATGTACCCATGTAGTGCCCATATTGTTACTATTGTGCCACATAAAAGCCCACTATTGTTATTATTGTGCCCTTACATTATTATTGTTATGTTGGCTCTGATTATGTTATGACCCCTTAGACTCCTATATATAGAAAGGAGGTCTTTTCATTTGTATCATCCAAGAATTGTTCATTTATGTAATATAAAGGAGGTTGCCCCCTCGAAGAGGCTGAATTCTAAGGCGTTGATCTATCTTTTCTATCTTTTCTTGAGCTAGTTTCATAGCACTTGGTTATTATAATGAAAATGAATTGAATTGACAGGGAAGGCAACGAAAATCCTGAATCAAATGGGGGGATAGAGTGATAATTTTATGGTATGGAATTTTGAGCAAAGTTATTTATAATGTTATTAATATATTTTTCAATGAAAAGGTGTGATGAATGAGTAAATTATGCAACTTAAAAACTATATGACCTATTCCATTCCTTCTATTTGACTAGGTATACTTTCCTCTCTTTGGGAAAAATATTCACAAACTTTCAATATAAAATTAGGTCCTCTATCTTCTCTCCAAATAAGTCCCTTACCTTTCTTCTTCCCATTTTTTTCCATAGTAGATAGCACCATGTTGAAGTCACACTACAATATTGTTTTTACGATAATCAAATTCCCGCATTTCACTTAATGATTTTGATTTTTTCATAATAAAAATATTTTGAAGAAAAATTACACCCTAAAATTTATTAGTTATTGTGCATTTTAAATCCAAGTTTGTTATAGAGTTAAAAAAAATATCCTCAAAATATTTTTTCAATTCAAAAATTTTGAAAGAAAATGTAGACCCTTAAAAATTCCTAAATGAATATGTAAAATAACCCATACTAAATTAACACATTGTCACATATATGAAAGAAAATGTACAAAACCTCCATAATAATACCCTACAAAAGTCTTGGATATAGTTGTGGGAGCGTAATATCTTTGTTCTCTCAATATCCAATTCTTAACTATTCTTTGGTTTTCTTTAAAAAGTTTATTAAAAAACATTAATATTTAATAGTTTACAAATATAAAAACTTAATAAAAATGTCTATAACATTAATATTATTTTAATGGAGTTAAGTATTATGAAATTAATATAACATAGAAATTAATTATACATTTGATAATTTTTTTTTATAAAATTAGATATGTGTATAAGAGGGGTGATTTTAAGTCATGGTGAATATAAGTTTAATTAGAGTTATGTAATTGGAATTCAATTTTTTTTATTTTTTTTTTCACTCAATTAGTTTATTGTATTTTAGGGTTGTTCATTTTATGGTAACCATGGTGCACTCAAGGGGAGGGGGGTCATCCCTCTCTTATAGCAACATGATCTTTGGCAATGCACGAATTACAAAATGATGGGCCACACATGCAACCCCTCCATTCAATTTTCGTGATAAGGGGAATGTATGAAGGGCATATCTTCTTTTAGAGATCCACTACTAGGAACTACCTAGAAATCAATAAGGATGAGGTCGTTATTTGTCTAAAGTAACACATACTTTAAATGTGAGTTTAAATCTAATAGGATTGAGGAATATATTCATTTTACATAAGAACATGTCTTAATTAATAAGTTTATGGGATTTTGGCCCATAAAAAAGAGACTTGATATATGGATACAAAAAGAGAAAATTGATTTGGAGTTAGAAGCAAAGGACATTTTCATAATATTCTTTGCCATTATTGAGAACTGGACTTGAATATTCGAATGATTATACTTCTTTAATTCTGTTGAACTATACCTCCAATTTTGTATGGACAATTTAATCCCAAGCAAACAAAATTTCCCAATGATTCTAGCGTAGATCTAGCTCTTCTCTTTTCCAAAATATTTTTGGGAGGTAGAAACTCTACAGGGCATAGGAAATGTGATGGGGAACTTTGTTAGGTCCCTATACTACTAATGTAGCCCCTTATTGTTATTAGTGTAACCCCCTTATTTTGTTGTTGTGCCCATTTAGTCCCCATGTTGTTATTATTGTGCCCCATAGAAGCCCACTATTTTATTGTTGTGCACCTACAATATTATTATTATGTAGCCTCTTATTATGTTGAGACCACTTAGACTCATATATATAGAAAGGAGGTATTTTCATTTGTATTATCAAAGAATTGTTCATTTGTGTAATGTAAAGGAGGTTGCCCCCTTGAAGAGGCTAATTTTTATGTCATGAATCTATCTTTTCTATCTTTTTGTGAGCTGGTTTAATAACATTTGGTATCAGAGCTTTGGATTCTAGGGTTTCGCTGCTCCAAATAGGTCGTCATGGAATTTTCGCTACATTTTTTCTCTACCAAGTTTCAAAAGCTAAGAAAAACCCCATTTGAGACGAATTCATTCTAAACCTCTGGTCTGAATTTTAGATCTTGCCTCACTATATTTTCAGAGATATGATTTCAAGAAGTTAGGGTTTCTGCAAGCTCTAGAATTCCAACTCAAAAAGTTCGTCGTGGAATTTTTGCTATAATTTTTTTATACGAAGGTTTAGAAAAGGTAGTAGAGGAAACTAATACAAATCTAATCGGGGAATCACTAGTATTATAGTGATCTAACATGCCCCTCCCCTTAAAAAAACTGTTGTCCTCAACACTTCAGTAGTTCTTATTGCTTCTATATAAAATTCTCATCCTCCCATATGGAATCTTCAGTGGGTAATTTCTTCCACTTGATGAGATACTCTGAAATTGATCGATTTCCTAGCTATCAAGTTCTTGTTTCTATCACTACTTCAGGATCCAATATGATTTTTCCTTCCTCATCAAATTTTGGCAATATTGTTTGACTTGGGAGCTCATCACCTATAACCTTCTTTAACATGAAGCATGGATAACTGGGTGCACTCGGGAAGCTGCAGGAAACTCCAATTTGTATGCCATAGTACCAATATTTTACAACACCTTGTATGGACCATAATACTTTGGTGATAATTATTAAAGGAACTACCATTTCTTATTAATAGATTTTCCAATGAAAGGTGTGATGAATGAGTAAATGATGCAACTTAACAACTATATGACCTATTCCATTCCTTCTATTTGACTAGGTATACTTTCCTCTCTTTGGGAAAAATATTCACAAACTTTCAATATAAAATTTGGTCCTCTATCTTCTCTCCAAATAAGTCCCTTTCCCTTCTTCTTCCCAATTCTTCCATAGTAGATAGCACCATGTTGAAGTCACACTACAATATTGTTTTTACCATAATCGAATTCCCTCATTTCACTTAATTATTTTGATTTTTTCATAATAAAAATATTTTGAAGAAAAATTACACCATAAAATTTATTAGTTATTGTGCATTTTAAATCCAAGTTTATTATATAGTTAAAAAAAATTATCCTCAAAATATTTTTTCAATTCAAAATTTTTGAAAGAAAATGTACAAAACCTCCATAAGAATACCCTACAAAAGTGTTGGATATAGTTTTAGGAGTGTAATATCTCTATGCTCTCAATATTCAGTTGTTAACAATTCTTTGGTTTTCTTTAAAAAGTTTATTTAAAAACATTAAAATTTGATACTTTACATATATAAAACCTTAATAAAAAAGTTTATCATATTAATATTATTTTAATGTCGTTAAGGTTTATGAAATTAATATAACATACAAATTATTTATAAATTTGATAATTATTTCTTTACAAAAGTAGATATGTGTATAAGAGGGGTTATTTTAAGTCATGGTGAATGTAATTTTAATTAGAATTATGTAATTGGAATTCAATTTTTTTATTTTTTTTCACTCGATTAGTTTATTGTATTTTAGGGTTTTTCATTCTAAGGTAACCATGGTGCACTCAAGGGGAGGGGGATCATCCCTTTCTTATAGTAACATTACCTTTGGCAATGCACGAATTACAACATGATGGGCCACACATGCAACCCATCCATTAAATTTTTGTGATAAGGGGAATGTATGAAGGGAATATCTTCTTTTAGAGATCCACTACTAGGAACTATCTACAAATCATAAGGATGAGGTCGTTATTTTCCTAAAGCAAAAAATACTTTAAATGTGAGATTAAATGTAACAGGATTGAGGAATATAATCATTTTACATAAGAACATATCTTAATTAATAATTTTATGAGATTTTGGCTCATAAAAAACAAACTTGATAATATGGATACAAAATGAGAAAATTGATTTGGAGTTAGGAGCAAAGGAATTTTTCATAATATTCTTTGACAATATTTAGAAGTAGACTTCAATATGTGAATGATTATACTTGTTTAATTCTATTGGACTATACCTACAATTTCGTATGGACAATGTAAGCCCAAGCAAAAAAAAATCAAAATGATTCTAGCCTAGATTTAGCTCTTCTCTTTTCCAAAAGAATTTTGGGAGGAATAAACTCTTTAGGGCATAGGAAATGTGATGGGGAACTTTGTTAGGTCTCTATACTACTAGTGTAGCCCCTTGTTGTCATGTTCTGCCCATGTAGCCCCCATGTTGTTATTATTGTGCCCCATAGAAGCCCGCTATTGCTATTTTTGTGCCCATACATTCTTATTGTTATTTAGGCTCTAATTATATTGGGACCACTTAGAATCCTATGTATAGAAAGGAGGTATTGTCATTTGTATCATCCAAGAATTGTTCATTTGTGTAATGTAAAGGAGGTTGCCCCCTCAAAGAGGCTAATTTTTATGTTTTGGATCTATCTTTTCTATCTTTTTGTGAGTTGGTTTCATAACATTTGGTATCAGATATTTGGATTCTAGAGTTTCGTTGCTCCAAACATCTCATCATGGAATTTTCGCTATAATTTTCTCTACCAATTTTTAGAAGGCAAAATAAAACCCCATTTGAGCCGAATTCGTTCTAAACCTCATGCTCGAATTTGAGATCTTGCCTCACTATATTTTCAGAGATATGATCTCAGGAGGTTAGTGTATCTGCAAGCTCTAGAATTCCATCTCAAAAAGGTCATCATGGAATTTTTGCTATAATTTTTTTATACGAAGATTTAGAAAAGGTAGTAGAGGAAACTCATACAAATCTAATGGGGGAATCACTAGTATTATAGGGATATAACATGCCCCTTTCCTTCAAAAAAGTGTTGTCCTCAATGCTTGAGTAGTTCTTGATGCTTCTATATAAAATTTTCATCCTCTCATGTGGAATCTTTAGTGGGTAAGTTCTTCCACTTGATGAGATACTCCGAAATTGATCGATTTCGTAGTTGTTAAGTTCTTGTTTCTATGAGTGCTTCAGGTTCCAATATGGTTTTTCTTTCCTCGTCAAGTTCTGGTAATATTGTTTGAACTGGGAACTTGTCACCTATAACCTTCTTTAAAAATGAAACATGGAAAACTAGGTGCACTCGGGACACTGCAGGAAGCTCGAATTTGTATGCCATCATACCAATATTTTTCAACACCTCGTATGGACCATAATACTTTGGTGATAATTAATTACCATTTCTATTTAATAGATTTTCCAATGAAAAGGTGTGATGAATGAGTAAATGATGCAACTTAACAACTATATGACCTATTCCATTCCTTCTATTTGACTAGGTGTACTTTCCTCTCTTTGGGAAGAATATTTACAAACTTTCAATATAAAATTAGGTCCTTACTTTTTTTCTTCCCAATTTTTTCCATAGTAGAGAGTGCCATGTTGAAGTCACACTACAATACTGTTTCCACCATAATCAAATTCCCTCATTTCACTTAATGATTTTGACTTTTTCATAATAAAAATATTTTGAAGAAAAATTACACCATGAAATTTATTCATTATTATGCATTTAAAATCCAAGTTTATTATATAGTTAAAAAAAAATATCCTCAAAATATTTTTTCAATTCAAACATTTTGAAAGAAAACGTAGACCATTAAAAATTCCTAGATGAATATGTAAAATAACCCATACTAAATTAACACGTTGTCATATATATGAAAGAAAATGTACAAAACCTCCATAATAATAACCTACAAAGGTGTTGCATACAGTTTTAGGAGTGTAATATCTGTATTCTCCCAATATTGATTTGTTAACTATTCTTTGGTTTTCTTTAAAAAGTTTATTTAAAAACGTTAAAATTTAATAGTTTACAAATATAAAACCTTAATAAAAATGTTTATATTGTTAATATTATTTGAATGTAAGTAAGGTTTATGAAATTAATATAACATACAAATTAATTATACATTTGATAATTATTTTTTAATAAAAATAGATGTGTGTATAAGAGGGGTGATTCTAAGTCATGGTGAATATAAGTTTCATTAGAGTTATGTAATTGGAATTCAATTTTATTTTTTTTGTTCCTTCACTCGATTAGTTTATTTTATTTTAGGGTTTTTCATTTTAAGGTAACCATGGTGCACTCAAGGGGAGGGGGGGTCATCCCTCTCTTATAGCAACATGATCTTTGGAAATGCATGAATTACAATATGATGGGCCACACGTGCAACCCATCCATTCAATTTTTTTGATAAGGGGAATGTATGAAGGGAATATCTTCTTTTAGAGATCCACTACTAGGAACTACTTAGAAATCATAAGGATGAGGTTGTTATTTGTCTAAAGCAACACATACTTTAAATGTGAGATTAAATCTAATAGGATTGAGGAATATATTCATTTTACATAAGAACATATCTTAATTAATAAGTTTATGGGATTTTGGCCCATAAATAAGAGACTTGATAATATGGATACAAAAAGAGAAAATTGATTTGGAATTAGGAGCAAAGGAATTTTTCATAATATTCTTTGCCAATATTGAGAAGTGGACTTGAATATTCAAATGATTATACTTCTTTAATTCTATTGGACTATACCTTCAATTTTGTTTGGACAATTAAAGCCCAAGCAAACAAAATTTCAAAATGATTCTAGCCTAGATCTAGCTCTTCTCTTTTCAAAAAGAATTTTGGGAGGAAGAAACTATTTAGGGCATAGGAAATGTGATGGGGAACTTTTTTAGGTCCCTATACTACTAGTGTAGCGCCTTATTGTTATTAGTGCAACCCCCTTATTGTATTTCTCTGCACAAGTAGTCCCCATGTTGTTATTATTGTGCCCCATAGAAGGCCACCACTATTATTTTTGTGTCGATACAATATTATAGTTATGTAGCCTCTGATTATATTGGGATGACTTAGACTCCTATATATAGAAAGGAGGTATTTTCATTTGTATCATCGAAGAATTGTTCATTTTTGTAATGTAAAAGAGGTTGCCTCCTCAAAGGGGCTAATTTTTATGTTGTGGATCTATCTTTTCTATCTTTTTGTGAGCTAGTTTCATAACATTTGGTATCAAAGCTTTGGATTCTAGGGTTTCGATACTCCAAACAGGCCATCATAGAATTTTTTATATAATTTTTTTTCTACCAAGTTTCAGAAGCTAAAAAAACCCATTTGAGCCAAATTCATTCTAAACCTTGGGTTCGAATTTCAGATCTTGCGTTACTATATTTTTGGAGTTATGATATTAGGAAGGTAGGGTTTCTGCAAGCTCTAGAATTCCATCTCAAAAATGTCCTCGTGGAATTTTTACTATAATTGTTTTTATATGAAGGTTTAGAAAAGGTAGTAGAGGAAACTCATATGAATCTAATGGGGGAATCACTAGTATTATAGGGATCTAACATGCCTTTCTCCTTCAAAAAAGTGTTGTCCTCAATGTTTGAGTAGTTCGTGATGCTTTTGTATAAAATTCTCATCCTCCCATGTGGACTCTTTAGTGGGTAAGTTATTCCACTTGATGAGATAATCCGAAATTGATCGAATTCGTAGCTATCGAGTTCTTGCTACTATGACTGCTTCAGATTCCAATATGATTTTCCATTCCTCATCAAGTTTTGGCAATATTGCTTGAACTAGGAGCTTGTCACACATAACCTTCTTTAAACATGAAACATGGAAAACTGGGTGCATCGAGAAGCTGCAGGAAGCTCCAATTTGTATGCCATAGTACCAATATTTTGCAACACCTTGTATGGACAGTAATACTTTGGTGATAATTAATAAGTAACTACCATTTCTTATTAATATATTTTCCAATGAATAGGTGTGATTAATGAGTAAATGATGCATCTTAACAACTATATGACCTATTCCATTCCTTCTATTTGACTAGGTATACTTTCCTATGTTTGGGAAAAATATTCATAAACTTCCAATATAAAATTAGGTCATCTATCTTCTCTCCAAATAAGTCCCTTACCTTTCTTCTTCCCATTCTTTTCCATAGTAGATAGCACCATGCCAAAGTCACACTACAATATTATTTTTACCATAATCAAATTCCCGCATTTCACTTAATGATTTTGACTTTTTCATAATAAAAATATTTTGAATAAAAATTACACCATGAAATTTATTAGTTATTGTGCATTTTAAAATAAATTTTATTATATAGTTAAAAAAATATCCTCAAAATATTTTTTCAATTCAAAAATTTTGAAAAAAAATGTAGATCCTTAAAAATTCCTAAATGAGTATGTAAAATAACCCATACTAAATTAACACATTGTCATATATATGAAAGAAAATGTACAAAATCTCCATAATAATACCCTAAAAAAGTGTTGGATACAGGTTTAGGAGTTTAATATATCCGTTCTCTCAATATTCAATTCTTAACTATTCTTTAGTTTTTCTTTAAAAAATTTATTTAAGAACATTAAAATTTAATAGTTTACAAATATAAAACCTTAATAAAAGTGTTGATAATGTTACTATTATTTTAATGTAGTTAAGGTTTATGAAATTAATATAACATACAAATTAATTATACATTTGATAGCTATTTTTTTATAAAATTAGATACGTGTATAAGAGGGGTGATTTTAAGTCATGGTGGATATAAGTTTAACTAAAGTTATGTAATTGGAATTCAATGTTAATTTTTTTGTTTTTTCACTTGGTTAGTTTATTGTATTTTAGTGTTTTTCATTTTAAGGTAACCATGGTGCACTGAAGGGGAGGGGGGTCATCCCTCTCTTATAGCAACATGATCTTTGGCAATGCATGAATTACAAAATAATGGGGCACACGTGCAAGCCCTCCATTCAATTTTCATCATAAGGGGAATGTATGAAGGGAATATCCTTTTTTAGAGATCCACTACTAGGAACTACCTAGAAATCATAAGCATGAGGTCGTTATTTGTCTAAAGAAACACATACTTTAAATGTGAGATTAAATCTAATAGGATTGAGGAGTATATTCATTTTATATAATAACATGTCTTAATTAATAATTTTATGGGATTTTGGCCCATAAAAAAGGGACTTGATAATATGGATACAAAAAGAGAATATTCATATGGAGTTAGGAGCAAAGGAATTTTTCATAATATTATTTGCCAATATTGAGAAGTGGACTTGAATATTCGAATCATTATACTTCTTTAATTCTATTGGACCATACCTCCAACTTTTTATGGACAATTTAAGCCCAAGTAAATAAAATTTCAAAATGATTCTAGCCTAGATCTAGCTCTTATCTTTTCCAAAATAATTTTGGGAGGAAGAAACTGTTTAGGTCCTTATACTACTATTGTAGCCCCTTATTGTTATTAGTGCAACCCCCTTATTGTATTGTTGTGCCCATTTAGTCCCCAAGTTGTTATTATTGTGCCCCACAGAGGGCCACTATTGTTATTGTTGTGCCCATATAATATTATTGTTATGTAGGCTCTGATTATATTGGGACCACTTAGACTCATATATATAGAAAGGAGGCATTTTCATTTGTATCATCCAAGAATTGTTCATTTGTGTAATGTAAAAGAGATTGCCCCCTCGAAGACATTGATTTTTATGTCGTGGATCTACCTTTTCTATCTTTTTGTGAGTTGTTTTCATAACATTTGGTATCATAGCTTTGGATTCTAGGGTTTTGCTACTCCAAACATTCCATCATGGAACCTTCGCTATAATTCTTTCTCTAACAAGTTTCAGAAGCTAAAAAAACCCCATTTGAGTTGAATTCGTTCTAAACTTCGGGTCCAAATTTCAGACCTTGCCTCGCTATATTTTTAGAGATATGATCTAAGGAAGTTAGGGTTTCTGCAAACTCTAGAATTCCATCTCAAAAAGGTCATCGTGGAATTTTCGCTATCATTGTTTTTATACGAAGGTTTAGAATAGGTAGTAGAGGAAACTGATACAAATATAATGGGGGAATCACTAGTATTATAGGTATCTAACATGTCCCTCTCCTTCAAAAAAGTGTTGTCCTCAATGCTTGAGTAGTTCTTGATGCTTTTGTATAAAATTCTCATCGACCCTTGTGGAATCTTTAGCGGGTAAGTTCTTCCACTTGATGAGATACTCTGAAATTGATCGAGTTCATAGTTGTCGAGTTCTTGTTTCTATTATTGCTTCAAGTTACAATATGATTTTTCCTTCCTCATCAAGTTTTGGCAATATTGTTTGAACTAGGAGCTTGTCACATATAACGTTATTTAGACATGAAACATGGAAAATTGGGTGCAATCGGGACGCTGCGGGAAGCTCCAATTTGTATGCCATAGTACCAATCTTTTGCAACACCTTGTATGGACCATAACACTTTGGTGATATTTAACTACCATTTCTTATTAATAGATTTTCCAATGAAAAGGCGTGATCAATGAGTAAATGATGCAACTTAAAAACTATATGACCTATTCCATTCCTTCTATTTTACTAGGTATACTTTGTTCTCTTTGGGAAAAATATTCACAAACTTTCAATATAAAATGAGGTCCTCTATCTTCTCTCCAAATAAGTCCCTTACCTTTCTTCTTCCCATTTTTTTCCATAGTAGGTAGCACCATGTTGAAGTCACACTACAATATTGCTTTCACCATAATTAAATTCATTCCCACATTTGACTTAATGATTTTTAATTTTTCAAAACAAAAATATTTTGAAGAAAAATCACACCATGAGATTTATTAGTTATTGTGCATTTTAAATCCAAGTTTATTATATAGTTAAAAAAAATATCGTCAAAATAATTTTTCAATTCGAAAATTTTGAAAGAAAATGTATACCCTTAAGAATTCCTAAATCAATATGTAAAATAACCCATACTAAATTAACACATTGTCATATATATGAAAGAAAATGTACAAAACCTCCATAATAATACCATAAAAAACTGTTGGATATAGTTTTAGGAATGTAATATCTTTCTTCCCTCAATATTCACTTATTAACCATTCTTTGGTCTTATTTAAAAAGTTTATTTTAAAACATTAAATTTTAATAGTTTACAAATATAAAACCTTAATAAAAATGTTTATAATATTAATATTATTTTAATGTAATTAAGGTTTATGAAATTAATATAACATACAAATTAATTATACATTTGATAATTATTCTTTTATAAAATTAGATATGTGTATAAGAGGGGTCATTTTAAGTCATGGTGAATATAAGTTTAATTAGAGTTATGTAATTGGAATTCAATTTTAACTTTTTTTGTTTTTTCACTCGATTAGTTTATTGTATTTTAGGATTTTTCATTTTAAGGTAACCATGGTGCACTCAAGGGGAGGGGGGTCATCCTTCTCTTATAGCAACATGATCTTCGGCAATGCATGAATTTCAAAATCATGGACAACATGTGCAACCCATCCATTAAATTTTTGTGATCAGGGGAATGTATGAAGGGAATATCTTCTTTTAAAGATCCACTACTAGGAACTACCTGGAAATCATAAGGATGAGGTCGTTATTTGTCTAAAGCAACACATACTTTAAATGTGATATTAAATCTAATAGGATTGAGGAATATATTCATTTACATAAGATCATGTCTTAGTTAATAAGTTTATGGGATTTTGGCCCATAAAAAAGAGACTTGACATTATGGATACAAAAAGAGAAAATTGATTTGGAGTTAGGAGCAAAGGAATTTTTCATAATATTCTTTTCCAATATTGATAAATGGACTTGAGTATTCAAATGATTATACTTCTTTAATTCTGTCAGACTATACCTCCAATTTTTTATGGATAATTTAAGCCTAGGGAAATAAAATTTCAAAATGTTTCTAGCTTAAATCTAGCTCTTCTCTTTTCCAAAAGAATTTTGGGAGGAAGAAACTCTTTAGGGCATAGGAAATGTGATGGGGAAATTTGTTAGGTCTATATGCTACTAGTGTAGCCCCTTATTGTTATTAGTGCAACCCCCTTATTGTATTGTTGTGCCCATGTAGTCCCCATGTTGTTATTATTGTGCCCCATAGAAGCCCACTATTGTTATTGTTGTGCCCCTACAATATTATTGTTATGTTGGCACTAATTAGACTCCTATATATAGAAAGGAGGTATTTTCATTTGCATCATCCAAGAATTGTTCATTTGTGTATAGTAAAGGGGGTTGCCCCCTCGAAGAGGCTGATTTTTATGTCGTCGATCTATATTTTATATATTTTTGTGAGCTAGTTTCATAACATTAGGTATCAGAGCTTTGGATTCTAGGGTTTCGCTCCTCCAAACAGAAAATTATGGAATTTTTCTATAATTTCTTCTCTACCAAGTTTTAGAAGCTAAAAAATCCCCATTTGAGCCGAATTCGTTCTAAACCTCGGGTCTAAATTTCAGATCTTGCCTCGCTATATTTTCAGAGATATGATTTGAAGAATTTAGGTTTTCTGCAATCTCTAGAATTCCATCTCAAAATGGTCATCATGAAATATTTGCTATAATTTTTTTATACGAATTTTTAGAAAAGGTAGTACAGGAAACTCATATGAATCTAATGGGGGAATCACTAATCTTATAGGGATCTAACATGCACTAGTGATAGAGTTTTTTTATGACAACAATACATACCCCGTGCTCCTTGGTACAGATTGGGCTATTGATATGAATGGGATCATCAACTTGAAGAAGCAGATGATGTCATTTGAAAGAAAATCGCTCCGCGTTGTACTACCATTGGACCCTGCAGAAGGACCACACTATATCGAATTGGTTCATGACTATGAGGAAAGTGACGATGATTTGGATCAAATATATAAAATTACGGTGCGAGAGCAAGATTGGGTTAGCCCAATAGCTCATGGGCGAATTGCATGGGAAGGTGAAAGTTCTTGTACCTCAAATTCAGATGAAGAATTGGAACATTGGCAAAACAAGTTGCACAAAGTATCCACACTACACTCCAACATGATGACCAAATCATTACACTGTGTGTCATCGGAGGTAAGGAATTTACCTTATTACGATGGTGTAACTGACGTAGATATTTTTTTGGATGCTTTTGAAAGATAATTTCTAGAGGATCACCACTTTCAAGCACTGGATTTGACATTGCGCACTACACCCGCTCAGTGGTGGGTTACACACAAAGACAGATTTGATGAGTGGCATGATTATGGGAGGATGATGAGGATGCTATTTGGTCATCCTAAAGTATGGTTAACTGAGAAATATGATGGGAGGAATTATCCACGTGATCATTCAGAAAAATGGACTAAAGTGTATGGAATAGAGCCACATCTAGAATGGGTGCATTTATTTTGTCACACTCTGGACATAATCACTATGAATTGGTATTTGGAAATGGAGCTCTGCCATGGCACCGAAGAGTGGGATATCTTAAGAGAAGGATTCTTGATGACCTTCATCTTTGAATATGGGTTTGAAAGCATTGATGAGGCACTACAGGAGGTTAAGGCAGTGATCTTCTGAATTCCACAGGATCCTTTGGAGTTGATTTAACTAGATTGGAGCACCCAGCTACACCATGTGTTGGAAAGCTATAATATGACCGCTGAAGGAAAGGATGAGGTCCATGGAATACCAATATCCCAGAAGCAGAGGGCCACCGTGAGGTTCAAGGTCCACAGATAGAGAACCCAGATATCTCTAGGCTGTTGAAAACTAGGCAGGTAAACATTAGTACTGAAGAGGAGCCTAAATTTGCGAAGATTAGGGATTGATGGGATGATTCCAAGGTAGATAAATTTTTTGAGTTGCTCTGCAAGTATCAGGACTTGTTTCCTACAAAAATTTTAGACTTGAAATGCATCATAGGCGATTTGGGTGTGATGAAAATAACTTTGAAACCGGATGCGAAAAGGTAGTAAAGGAAACTCATGATGAGAAAAAAATAAATGCTAATCATGATTTCATAAAATCTAACATTGGAATGAAGACCCACCATATTCCAAAGATCAATATGAGGAAGTTTGATGGCAAGGATCCCATAACATGGATACTATAGATGGAGAAATATTTTGATCTACATGATGTGCAACTGTTACAAAAGGTACATATTGCATCTTTATATTTAGAATCAAATTAATTTTTATGCTATAAAGGGCTTTGTCCTCATAAACCACTTGTCACTTGGTCAATTTTCATAGAGGAAATTATAGCACATTATGAGGACAAAAAGAGAAACACCTTCTTTAGCCAATTAATAAATCACAAACAAAAGGGTTCAATGGAAGAGGACATTGAGGACTTGAAAAAATTGAATATAATGGTAAATATTATTCCAGAGAAGTAAAAGATTGATGTCTTCATAAGGAGTTTAAAGGATAACATTGAAGATGAGGTTTGTCTATGGGAAACTGATTCATTGGATAAGGAATTTAGGTTGGCAATAGAAATTGAAAGCAAAATTATGGAAACAACAAATCCTACCACTGACAATTATAAATATGGAAGTGTTGTTTCTCCTAGCCTTCGACAACCTACAAGGTTGACACCACAACAATTGGGATAAAAAGGAGAAAACGACCTTTAATAGAGTGGTGATAGAAAATACACTAAAGGTCATAAGTGTGCTGGGAAGAAATTATTTTACATTGATTGTGAAGAGGAGGAAGAAAAGGATCAAGAAACGTCAAAAGAAGAAGATATACATAGGAACCAACCCCAAAGAAAGAAAAAATGAATCAACCACATCTTGTAATGCATTGGCAGGAATTACCAGTCCTCAAACTCTCAATATAGAAGCACATATCAAGAAGAAAAAGGATAACCTTAGTTTCGCGCAGAATGGAATGAAACAACAGGCAGATCAACATCACAGTGAAAGAAGTTTTGACATACGCGACTGGGTATTTTTATGACTACAACCATACAAACAGATGTCCCTCAAGTAAGCTAATAAGAATAATAAAGTATCACCAAAGTACTATGGTCCTTACAAAGTGTTGCAAAATATTGGTACTATGGCATACAAATTGGAGCTTCCTGCATCTTCCCGAGTACCTCCAGTTTTCCATGTTTCATGTTTAAAGAAGGTTATAGGTGACAAGCTCCCAGCTTAAATAATATTGTCGGAACTTGATGAGGAAGGAAAAATCATATTGGAACCTAAAGAAATCATGGAAAAAAGAACCTAACAACTACAAAATCGATCAATTTCAGACTATCTCATCAAGTGGAAGAACTTACATGTTGAAGATTCCACATGGGAGGATGAGAATTTTATACAGAAGCATCTAGAACTACTCAAGCATTGAGGACAATACTTTTTGAAGGAGAGGGGCATGTTAGGTCCCTATACTACTACTATAGCCCCTTATTGTTATTAGTGCAACCCCCTTATTGTGTTGTTGTGCCTATGTAGCCCCCATGTTGTTATTATTGTGCCCCATAGAAGCCCACTATTATTATTGTTCTATCCCTACAATACTATTGTTATGTAGGCTTTGATTATATTGGGACCACTTAGACTCTTATGTATATAAAGGAGGTATTTTCATTTTATCTTCCAAGAGTTTTTCATTTGTGTAATGTAAAGGAGGTTTCCCCACTTGAAGAGGCTAATTTTTATGTTGTGGATCTATAGTTTCTATCTTTTTGTGAGCTTGTTTCATAACAAACTTTTTCAAAACCTCTAAGCTTAGTCAAAGGGGACTACATACATCATATGCCATGATCTATGTGAATATGGACATATAAAAACTCCTATCAACTTTGATTGAGATATTGTATCAAGATATAGTATGGAAGCAATCATTAGATAATGAGCACATCCCCTTGCAGTGCCAAAAATTCCATGAATATAGCCACCTTTTCAGGGATTGTCCCACACAAAAAGAAAATCCTACTAAAAAATTTAAATCTCAAATGAACAAGGATGACTTTGTCTAGCCCAATCAACAATATAGACAACCCAAACCATAACCGACTTCCATGACATATCTAGAAATCATAAATCACAAGAACTTTGAGTCACTAGATAATTTATAATATCCCTCCTTTAAAGAGGTATCCCAAGGTAATATGACCAACAACCATGGGGAAATGTGTTAATAGCAACACCTAGAGGAAAAACAACAAACCCAACTAACAAAGTCAATCTCATAGCCAAAAAAGAACATACCCACTACCAATCAGGTGATTATGTTAGAAGGATCAATCCAAGAATTCAAGAAACCCCAAAAGATATGGATCTATATTCCCTAGATATCGAGGCCATTATAGTAGTTTAGAAGGGAAAATACCCATAGTCGATCTTATAACATTAGGTACAAATCCTCAAGGGAGCCTTGCTAAAAAAAGATACTCATCACACCTAACAACCATCATGTAATAACTCTAATAACCATAATCTAGGCATCAATCTACATTCTTTCATAGACCCCTTAAAACCCTCGAAGGATGATCAGAGAAGGGGAAGGAGAAGTAATAAAAAATGTTATAGGATTTAGATGAGATGCTTGTCAACTTCAAAAGAATCTCCCACCTCTACACTCACTTCCTATATAAGGTTGGCTCGACTGTTTTGAGCTTCTTCCTCTCGTTGAACCTAGAATCTTCCTCAATTTCCTACTGTCCTTCACCCCATTTCTAACTTCTTCGTCTTCCTCTCTAACTTTGTTTCCTTGCAAAATTTTCCACTGCTTTAAGAGTAACTTGGTATGCCTCGTGAAATGTTGTTAGGGGTAGAATTCTTATCTCATCTTGGAGATCATATCTCAAGCCATTTATGTACCTAGATACTTTCTCCTCATTCCCTTCCACATAAATTACTCTAATATTGATCTGATAAAACTCCTCTATATATTCTTTAGCCATCATATAATTTTGTCTCTGTCTAAAAACATTCAACTAATAATATTTTGGCTTAAATTTTTGTTTGAATTTTGTACCATCCTATCATAGCTCTTAACTTTTTCTTTTCCTTTATTTTCCCTTTGTTCTAGTACCTCTACCCACCATAACTTTGTGTGCCGTGTAATATCATCAAATCAGACTTAATTGTAGGTTTTAACCCCATACAGAAATTACCTACATATGAATTCTAAAACACAGAAAATAAACAATGCAAGTGCATAACACATAAAACACATATACACAGAGATTTTCCCCTAGATCCCAAAACCGAAACTACTAGCTTGATTTTTCATTATGTTCCTTTCAATGTTATAATACATATTTATACATGCCGAAGCAACCAATACCATGGACTGAAATCCATCGTGTCCAATACCATGGAACGAAAACCATTGTGCCCAAAAAAATGTGCGAAAATCATGCACAAAACCGCAGGTGGGTCCGCCCAACCTAACATAGGGTCCAAAACCAAAATTTTCCAGGGTGCTACCCTGAACCCCATAAAGTGGGGTTACGGGTGCCCCTCAAACCCCCTGTTAACTACGTGGAAATAATATAACACAACCCAACAAACCAAACTTTCTCCCACTTGTTTTTTTCTTTCCATAGGGGGCCACAAGAGAGCTTAGTCATTTTTCCAGCCCTGAAATGCCCATTGTCTCTCTACACCAAGAGAACTTCTTAGAGCTCACAGATTTTTTCAATGCATCTACAGCATTCTTCAAAGTGTCCACCTTTACCAGTAACACCTTTTTGTCTTCTATCATATCCCTCACAAAGTGATAATGAACATCAATGTGCTTTGGCTTTGAATGATATGCGGGCTTCTTTGCCAAGAAAATTGCACTTTGGCTATCACAGTCTATCCTTATAGCTTCTTGTACTAACCCCATACTTGAACACAATCTCTACAACTAAATTGATTCCTTGCTTGCATGAGTGGCTACCATGTATTCTGCCTCTGTAGTTGATAGTGCCACTACAGATTGTTTCTTACTCATCTAACTTACTGCACCTCCAAATAGGTTAAACACATACCGACTTGTAGATCTTCTATGATCTAGATCTCCAACCCAGTCTGCATCAACAAAGCCATGAATATCCAACACTCTGTCCAATCTCGGTCTTCCTTGGTAGCACAAACCATAATCACTAGTGCCACACAAATACTTGAAAAACCCACTTCACTGCTATCCAATGCTCCTTCCCTGGTTTTGACATAAACCTGCTCAATACTCCCACTACATGTGCAATGTCTGGTCTAGTACAGACCATTGCATACATCAGGCTACAGACTACACTTGCATATGAAACACGGGACATGTCATCTTCCTCTTCTTATGTCTTGGGACACTTTTCAGCAGATAACCTCACACCTATAGGAATAGGAACCTTCACCGGTTTACTATCCTGCATATTAAACCTTTGCAATATTGTCTCAACATACTTCCTCTGGTTTAACCAAATCTTCCCCTTTGCCCGATCTCTTTTAATTTCCATGCCTAAAATATAGTTTGCAGCACCAAGATATTTCATGTCGAATTTGGAGGACAATTGGATCTTCAAATCCTAGATAACTTCTTTGTCATTTCCAACCAACAACATATCATCCACATACAAGACCAGATAAATAACATGGTCACCGATTACTTTAAAATACATACAGTGATCTACTTTGCTTGTGGTGAAGCCAAGTCCCCGTATAAATGTATCAAATTTTTTATACCACATCCTTGGTGACTGTTTTAACCCATATAGAGACTTCTTTAACTTACATACCAATTCTTTCTTGCCCTTCACCACAAAGCCTTCAGGTTGCTTCATGTAGATCTCCTCTTCTAGATCCCCGTGAAGAAATGTTGTCTTCACATCCATCTGTTCTACCTCAAAATCAAAAGTAGCAGCAACTGATAAAAGTAATCTAATAGAAGTTACCTTGGCAACAGGAGAAAAAAAATCACCAAAATCAATTCCCTGCACCTGGGAATAACTGTTTTCTACCAACCGAGCTTTGTATTTCTCCACTTTTCCTTCTTCATTTGTCTTGTTTTTGAACACCCATTTGTTACCAATGGGTTTCCTTCCAGCCGGCAACTCCACTATATCTCAAGCCTCATTTTTGTGCAAAGATGCCATTTCATCAACCATGGCCTCTTTCCAGAGTTTTCCATCCTCTAAATCCACTGCTTCCTTCATAGTTCTGGGATCATCATCAGTAACAAACAAATGAAAATTTGAATAGAAAGCAGATGGACTATACCTTTTTGGCTGCCTTCTTTCTCGAACTGATCTTCTCACAGCTGGAGTTTGTGGCTCTTCATCTTCTAATTCCTCCTCTGCTGTAGAGTCTGATTCTTCCTCCTTTAGCTCAAACTCTATCTTCTCAGGTTCCTTTGGTTGGAATTCATGTTTAATAACATCTTTCACCTCTCTGAACACCACATCTCGGCTGTACAAAACCTTCCTTGTTACTAGGTTCCAAAGCTTATAACCCTTTAAACCATCTTTATACCTAATAAAGATGCACTTTTCAGATTTACTATCCAACTTGGTTCATTTCTCCTTTGGAACATGTACATATGCATCACATCTAAATACCCTTAGATGTGAAAGAGAGGGTTTCTTACTAGTCCGTACCTCTTGTGGAGTATTATCTTCCAATGATGATGAAGGAGACCTGTTGACCAGGTAACACGTAGTATCCACCGCCTCTGCCCAGAATTCTTGTCCTAACCTGGCACCACTAAGCATGATTCTTGCCCTTTCCATTAACATCGTGTTCATTCTTTCTACAACTCCATTTTGCTGAGGTGTATATGGAGTAGTCTTCTGCCATGATATACCAAACTTCTTACATAATTCTTCAAATTCCTTTCTGCAAAACTCTCCACCATTATCTGTCCTCAACACCTTTATCTTATTCTCTGTCTGATTTTCCACGAGAGCCTTAAATTATTTAAACTTGTCAAAGGCTTTAGATTTCTTTTTAAGGAAATATATCAATGTATTCCTTGAGAAGTCATCTATAAATGATACATAGTACACAGACTTACCCAGTGATGGAACCTTCACAGGTCCAAACACTGTGCTCAAGCTCTAATATCTGTTTCGCCCTCTTACTACCAGAGGGGAAACTCACCCGATTTTTCTTCCCATATACACAATTTTCACAGAAATAAAAATCCAGAGAGCTATTACTCATACCTTCTACCATACCTTTACCATGAAGTATTTGAAGGCCCTTATCTCCAATATGTCCAAGCCTTTAATGCCACAACATGGTCTTCTCTCTAGAGACCACTAGATTTTCTGCTCCACTTTCAGGAACAATAGAAATGTTGCACCCATCAACAACTGTTCTACCTTGTAGCTTGTACAGAGTTCCAATCTTAACTCCCTACATCAATACCAGTGCTCCCTGAACCATTTTGCAGGTATCCTTTTCAAACACTGTTTTTTCACATGCATCATCCAACTTGCTTACAGAAATTAGATTTCTGGCTAATGTAGGAATATGTAGAATACCTAGAAGTGTTCTAACCCTTCCACCTTGCAAATTCAACTTTACTTTTCCACAGCCAACAATTCTAGCCTTCCTGTCATCCCCTAAGAAGATATCACCACCATCATAATTCCCATACTCGCAGAACCACTCTCTATGGGGAGTGAAGTGAAAGGATGCACCTGAGTCAATTAACCATGCCTCATGATCTACATGTATACTTGAAGAAGCCAAGTAAACATCCCCACCTTCATCTGAGGTGGTTTTCGCCTCCGCAGAAGGAACCTCATCAGATCCCTTTCCTTTGTCAGGAGTTTTAGATTTACAGTCCCTTTTAACGTGGCCTTACTTTCCACATTTCCAGCACACCATCTTTACAGGTTTTCCTAGAGATTTAGATCTCCCACTCGATGACTTATTTTTGTTTCTATTCTGGGACTGCCCTTGTATAGACAAGGCATCACCATTCTGGCTCTCCATATTTTTCTGTCTTATCTCCTTCATCAACAAGGCTGAGACTATTTCATCAAACTGCAAGGTAGTTGCATCGCTACCGATTGCAATAACCAAACTATCCCACGAATCTGGTAGAGAACACAACAAACTGATGCACTTATCTTCATCTAAAATTTTAATATCAACAGATGCTAACTGACTTACCATAGTATTAAATGCATTTAGATGCTTTGTCACCGAGTCTCCATCTTTCATCCTCAGGTTATACAGCTTTTTCCGCAGGAAAAATTTATTCACTAGAGACTTAGATTGGTACAAAGTCCCTAACTTGCCCCACAAAGCCTTCGCCGTAGCTTCCCCTGATACATTCAGCAATACTAAATCTGAGACACACAATCGTATTGTGCTCTTTGCCTTCCGATCCAACTTCTTCCATTCTTCATCAGACACTCCAATTGGTTTAGTACCCGAATCTACTGCGATCCACTGATCTTTATCCACCAAAAGATCCTCCATCTCGAGTTTCCACAACTCAAAACTCTGACCATTAAATTTCTCGATCTCTATCTTTCCACTGCTCACCATCTTCTTTCACCACCAGAATTGATCTTGTAGATCTCCCACTGAACATGGTTTACTAGAGGCCCGAGCGAAACCCCTTAGCAACAAAGGCGTCCCCTTGAAGCCAAAAAAACTATGATACAAAATGTAGGTTTTAACCCCGTACAAAAATTACCTGCATACGAATTTTAAAACATAGAAAATAAACAATGCAAGAGCATAACACATAAAACGGCTATACACAGAGATTTTCCACTGGATCCCAAAATTGGGACTACCATCTTGATTTTTCATTACGTTCCTTTCAATGTTATAATACATATTTATACATGCCGAAGCATTCAATACCATGGACCGAAAACCATTGCGTCCAATACCATGAACCGAAAACCATCGTGTCCAAAAAACATGTGCGAAAATCATGCACAAAACCATAGGTGGGTCTGCCCAACCTAACATAGGGTCCAAAACCATAAAGTGGGGTTATGGGTGCCCCTCAAAACCCCTGTTAACTATGTGGATAGAATATAACACAACCTAACAAACCCAACATTAACTATCTTATCATCATTGAGATCCTATCAAAAATACATGTTACAAAATAAGTTTTACAAATTTAGGTTTACTCTTAGATTTTGTGAATTAAGCTTATGAGAAATTCTTCTTATTTGAACAAAATTTATATCTTAATTTATTTTTTTTTACGAGGAACTCCTTATCACACCACAAATTTTATATTATCCTTATTCCCCAAATGATATATTTTTTTATGCTTCCATGGCCTAACCAAGATCAAGCCTCCTTATGTCATCCATCTTGATTCAAAGGATGTTTCGGATAAACATTGAAATGATTGTGTTGAGAGGCGCATTCTACAGCCCAGTGTGACCCCTATGTGTAAGTATGTCCATCCTCAAATTTAAATTTTGGCTAATGTGGGCCAACATAAAAATACAAAATTATAAATCTAAATAATGTTTATTTCTGTGAGTCTAATAAATAATAATAATGGTAAAAATAGAAAAAAATAATGTTAACCCAAAACAAAAATGAAAATAATCATATAGATGAAAAAAATACACTACACTTATCTGATGTGTTTAGATAAAAAAATTTACAATACAAGTAACTCATACATTTAATAATTATTCTATTATATATGTTGAATTTGAATGGATTATAAATTTGTTTTGAAGATAAAAATTTACCACATCAAAATTCAAAATTAGGTAAAATTTTAAACATCTTTGTTCTTTACTAAAGGAACTGCCATTTATTAAATCAAAGTAAAAAGGCTAGTTCAACACAAAGAATCCAACATCTTTTTCTAAAATATTTTAATATTTCTTTTAATTAATTATTTGTAAAATGAATCTTTAAAAGTAAAACTAGATCCTATGGATATATTAAAATATTTATACACATAAATATTTCACGTCAAAGTTGTAATATCCAAAAATATTCATTTCATAGAGTTTCATTATAAATTTTGTTATCATGTCATGTAGCAAACATCATTAAATCTAATATTAATATTAATATTATTCAACTTAGTAGCTTTTAACAATATTAAATTTAATATAATATTAATCTTTTATATTATAATATATATTAATATAACATGATAGATATTAACTCTAGATATATATGGGAGGGAAGAACAAAGACATAGAGTGGTAGAGGTGGAGAGATAGAGGGAGTGAGAGAAAGGAAGAGAGACGGAGGGATGGAGAGATGGAGTTGGAAGGAGAGAAACAGAGGGAAGAAGAAAGACATAGAGAGATACAATTGGAGAGAGAGAGAGAGGGAGTAACAAGGAAGAGATGGAGAGAGAGTGTTTATGCGAGGGGGTGATATAGAGAGACAAATAAGGAGAGATGGAGATAAGGATGGGGGGAGGGTAGTAGATAGAAGGAGAGAGGGAGGGAGATAGTGATAGATTTGGAGGGCGAAGAGAGAAAGAGATGAAGGAAGAGAGTGATGATGTGAGAGGGAGAAGGAGAGAGGAAGGGAGAGATAGAGATGAAGGTAAGAAGAAAGACACATTGAGAGAAAGGTGGAGAGAGTGTGAGGGAGTGATAAGGGAGATGGAGAGAGAGGGAGAGAGGAGAGTATGAGGAAAGAGAGATAGAAGGGGGAGAGAGGGAGAAAAGGGGAAGAGAGAGAGTGAGGGAGAGGAAGAGGGAGGAATATATATATACATATATATATATATATATATACATATATATATATATATATATATATATATATATGGAGAAATAGTGTGTATGTTTTGGGGGTGATATAGAAAGACAAAAGAGAGACAAAGAAGGACAAATGGAGGGAGATATACATATATATATGGAGGGGGGAGAGAGGGAAGAAAATTTCTTGCACTAGATGCATTTATTTCAATATAGATGGTGATTTCTAATACAATTTGATTGCTTACACTGGAGGGGATAAATTAAATTAGAGGAGAGAGGAGGAATGAAGAGACAAAGAGAAGGAGAGGAGTGAGAAAGGTATTGAAGGCTAAGAGAGAGGGGGAGAGAGGAGGAGAGAGAGAAGAAGAGAGGGAGGGAGAAAGTGACAAGGTTGGTGGGAAAAGAGAGAGAAAGAGAGAGAGATGGGGGGAGATAAAGAGATATATATGAAGGACGGGAGAGAGGGAGGAACAAGGAGATCGATTTGAAAGGGGAAAGGGGAAGGGAAAAAGAAAGACATAGAGAGAGAGAAGTGGAGAGAGAGGGAGTGACAAGGGAGAGATGGAGAGAGTGTGTGTATGTTTGAGGGTAACATAGAGAGAAAAAAAAGGAGAGATGGAGGAAGATATAAATATAGATAGAGGGTGGAGAGAGGGAAGAATATTCCTTGCACTAGATGCATTGATTTTAGGATACATGGTGATTTCTAATCCTATTTGATTGCCTACACTAGATGTAGTGATTTCAATGTAGATGTTGATATCTAATGATATTTGATTGCTTGAACTAGATGCATTGATTTCAGTGTAGATGTTGATTTCTGATCCTATTTGATTTCTTGCACAAGATGTATTGATTTCAGTGTAGGTATTGATTTCTAATGATATTTGATTTCTTGCACTAGATGCATTGATTTCATTGTAGATGTTGATTTCTAATCCTATTTTATTGCATGCACTAGATGCATTAATTTCATTGTAGATGTTTTATAATTCTATTTGATTTCTTGCAGTAGATGCATTGATTTCAGTGCGGATGGTTATTTATAATCCTATTTGACTGCTTACCCTAGATGCATTGATTTCATTATAGATGGCGATTTATAATGCTATTAAATTTTTGCAGTAGAAGCACACATTTCAAATGATATTTGATTGTTTGCACTAGATATACTCATTTCAAATGATATTTCAGTGTAAATGTCGATTTCTAATCCTATTTTATGGCTTTCACTATATGCAATTATTTTAATGTAGATGTTTTCTAATTATATTTGATTGATTGCACTAGATGCATTGATTTCAGTGTAAATGTTGATTTCTAATGATATTTGATAGCTTGCACTAGATGCATTGATCTTAGTGAAGATGTTGATTTTTTACTATATTTGATTTCTTGCACTAGATGGATTGATTTCTGTGTAGATGTTGATTTATAATCTTATATGATTGTTTTCATTATATGCATTGATTTTAGTGTAGATGTGTTTTTCTAATCATATTTGATCGGTTGCATCAGATGCACCGACTTTAATGTAGGTGTTGATTTCTGATTTTATGTAACTGGATTTATGATGGTACATTCATTTTAAAGTGATTGGATTAACAACATGATTTATTTTAGTGTAAGGACACAAAAATTATTGACAATGTGCATTGATTGTTTGTTAGAGTAATTCAACCTATTAATATTGGAGAGCATGAGAAAAAAGGTAAGATGTTTACTACAATAGCTCAAGTTAAATATTTGAATGGTTTACAATCTTAACTATACTTCTCATATAACTGATATGAAAATTTGGCAAAACTAACAGGGGTGACAATAAGAATAGTAGAATAAAACAGTTTGAGATTGATCATAATGAAGGCTATTTTTAATTGACTACATTCTTATTATTCACATTTTTTTCCATTCAACAGTAATACATTGTCACTTTGCATTAATTTTTTTTCATAATTTTTCCTAATTAAAGTTATTACCAATATCTATCATCTCAACAAATTTAGGTAGCTGAGAAAAATTAATTTAAAACTACTTTTCAAGATATGTTTAATAATACCAAGAGGGATATTATTAAGAATTAATTAGTTGTAAAAAACTATGATACCTAAAATTAAATGAAATAGATGTGGAGTACCGATCCTCCTACAAGCTATTGACAAGATTGCCTTCCTTCTTCATCACCAACTAATTACTAATAGATAATTTTATACACAGATATAAATATAACACAAATATTGTAACATTCACAAAAATTACAATCCAAAACCAAACACATAAACACACAAACCACTCAAAGCATCCAAACAAAAACACACACAAGCCACTCAAAACATCCAAACACACACATAAAAACCATTCAAGATAACAAACATAGACTAAATTAAAGAACATAATTATATGGTGATTTCATGCAAAGAGAACATAATGTAAATTTCAAACTATGAAGTCTATCTCAAACATATACATAATAATAATAATCTAAAAATATGGCATTGTTTCCCTGAGCTGGAACCAACCTAGATCCATATAATTCTAAAGCTATCATGTGTCGAGAGGGATCAAATTCCTCGAGGTGCAAACCTTTCATTAAATCATACACTCCAAAAAGAAGGTTTGCACCTCGAGGGATTTGATGATCTAGAGTTATATGGGTCTAGGTTGGTTTTATAGAATCTATTGTTTTCCAGGTGGTTTAACCTCTTATTATACAATGCATAAACAACCATAGTCATGGTCTCAATGAAAAATGGTTTGTTTTGCTTCTATGAAGAGAATAGAATTTTGAACTTAAAATGTTTTGAATCTATTGTATCTTTCCTCTAGACTTCATCTAGATCCATTATAAACTTTGGAAACTCTATTAATCCTTTTTTCAATGCTATAACATTAGTTGAACCTTTGATATGAACTCCTATATATTTGAAAGAAGACACTTCTGTCAATTAAGTGTTGATTGTCATATAACAAATATGTGATTTTTTAGATTTAATTATCATGATTTTCATTTTGTCAATATTGATAATCATACTCAAATTAAAAAAAAAATTAAAAAAATATTAAATATGTTTAAAATTTGAAAATACTTTTACCAAATAAACATTATAATCGATTGAATAAATAAAAAATATTTAAAAATATATTAAAATCACATTCTCCTCATTAATTTTTTTATTTATTTTTCTAAAAAGTAATGTAGATTTAAAAATTCTGAAAACTTATACTTCAATTAATTAATGTGCCATTTTTTATATTTTAGTTTAAAAACTTCACATTTAGAAACATAAAATCATGAAAATTGGCATTTAAAATTTCAAAAACCGCTAATATATGTAATTACGCTCTAGCGGACAATATGCTATTATATATGTAATTACACTCAATAATCATTTCTCAAAGTAATTGATCCAAAGAGCGGTTCGGTTGCTTCTCACCCCTCTACTGATTGTTTGACCAAATTCCCATCAATCGATCAATCACTCAGGAATGAAACTAGTCCGTGATTTTTTTTTAATTTGTATATACAAATAATTTAACTAGCATTTGCACCTTATGTTGCAAAGGAAACGCCGTAAGGCATAAAGTGGGGAAGAATAAGTAATCAAATCCATCAAAATTAAGATTAAATTGATCTATTAATTTTTCATTTACATACACTGAAATCGTATACAGCGTGGGATAAGAATCTCAAGTTATCATTTAGATAAATTTCTATAGTCCATGTTCTATTTTAAATATTTTACTCTTTTGTCATAACTGGAAGAATCTCAAGTTATCATTGAGATAAATAAATCTCTATAGTAGATATTCGTTATATATATATATATATATATATATATATATATATATATATATGAATGAAGATCTCTGCTATGATTTATATTACTTTCTATAGTCCATCCTCTATTTTAAATATTTTACTCTTTTGTCATAACTGGAAGAATCTCAAGTTATCATTGAGATAAATAAATCTCTATAGTACATACTCATTATATATATATATATATATATATATGAATGAAGATCTCTGCTATGATTTATATTGGCAATGCCATTTTTCTCTTGCAAAGTTTCATCCATTGGTTTTTTTTAAGACATTAAGAGAATCTAGCTGCTATGGTTTGTTATGATCGATGGGTTATCTTTCAGATTATAATGTAGATGATGTTAGATACACAAAATCATTTTGAAATAAACACAGACATGCCATTGGCATTGATTAGCGGCATATGCTACAATAACTTATTCAAAATGCAATTTCTATGTTTTCTTATAGTAAAAATATCATTATTTGATCTTTTACTCTAATTTCTCTGATTGGTTCTCATAGATCTCTGGATTTTCTACTCTTCCAGATTCGTTTAGCATTTTGATACTCTATCAATTCAGTATTTTGGTACTCAGCTAGTTTAGCGTCCCAGTACTCAGGAAGCTCAGTGATCCAGTATTTCATCCAATACTCATTCGACAATCTTGCACTCGTCAACAGCTTAAAGCACACGAATGTCACCTCCTAAAGAAATAATTAAAAGCGAAAATCCTTGCCATATATAATAAAATAAATATGACATCGTCATATTTGGCTATTGGAAAATATATATATTCGAAGAATATGCCTTCAAAGGTTTACTGGATGCTAAAACCAAAACAAAAGTATCCAAGAACGGTGGACTTTCAACCACCAAAGAGTAAACATGCGCCGTACATCTTTTTCAAAATGCAACATAGTAACCAAAAGAAGGATTAAACTAACAAAATTAATTTTGACCAAATGATAAAATAGTAAGTAACCCTCAACTCTGTAGAAGCCCACTCTATCACACTTAATGGAAGAAAAAAAAAAGGATTCATATTGCAGTGAAGGCTTTCTTTGCAGAACCACTGCTAGAACCCGAAGGAATCACCTTTAGAACATTAAACCTTACAGTCTTGGACAAGGGCCTGATACAAGCAAATCATATAAAATGTTAACAACCAATAAAAACACAAAAAAGAATCACAGGTTTTAGTGGATATTCCTATAAACAGATTTACCTGCATTGCCCAATGATAACATGATCCCCTTCTTTGACACAGAAACAGGGTGAAATATGGGCTGGTATGTTCGAATGTCTCGTTTCATATCTGTTAAGTATGCAGACATTCAAAAATTACTACTTAAATGGAACTGTATACAAATATAATTGCAATTCACTATAATGTTCTCTAGTTACCTCTGATATTTCTTGACAAAATGGAGATAGTCCCTACAGAAAATAATTGTCCGTGTCATTTTAGCACTGTAACATGTTCCAGCTAATATACGACCTCTTATTGAAACAGTACTAGTGAATGGGCACTTCTTGTCGATGTAGGTCCCTACATAAAAACCAAGAAAACCTAGTTCACACAATCAAGTGGAGAAAGACCCAAAAACATATAACGGACAAATGCGTGTATTGACAATCTAGTTGAGAAAGACTGCAGCAATATAAAATAATATGCACCAATCAGAAAATATTTGCACGAATCAGTGGAAACCAAAAGACCAAAATAAAAATTATAGATAAAAATAAAATAATAAATAAATAAATAAAACCAAGATGATTGCACAACTTCTAGTTCATGTATCAGAATCAAGAAAAAACGAAACCTAATCATAAGAATGACATCTTGATTATTCTTAAGATTCTTAATTTTGCTTTTATTATCATATGTTAACGATGAAGGAAAAAGAAAAAAATTAATCAGTGCATATAGATAATATTAAAAATAAAAACAGTAGGGCAATGATCATTCAACTGCCTCTCAGCACCGAGTATCATAGCTTCTTGAAATTAGTTCCAAAGCTTTGAATCTTTCAGGTAAGATCAGATATGCAAAACGGAGTCTGTAAAGAATACCATCTTTCTCTGTAAAGAAATAATTAAAAGAGAAAATCGAGTCTATAAAGAATACCATATTTCTCTGTCAAGAAATAATTAAAAGTGAAAACCGAGTCCGTATTATTTTTATGACAGTAACCCCGCAGATGGTTTTCCTGCATCTGGAATGATTGTTTGTTGGCCACAACTGTACAGGGCAAGCATGGGGTTATCTTTGCAGTTGATGATTTCTTGCTAAGTTCCCTGCTAGTAGTGAATTTAATTAATTGCCTTGGCACTGATTGACCAGATAGTAGAAGTTGGTTCTGTTGGCAAACCTATGATGGAGGGAGTTCCTACTTTCTTTGAAAATGCTCAAAAGGTGCCCTAGAACACAAGATATATTGTAAACGCAAGAGATAAAATTGTTGCAAGTTGGTTTTGTTGGCAAACCTATGATGAAGAGAGTTCCTATCTTCTTTGAAAATGCTCAAAAGGTGTCTTAGAACAAAAGATATATTGTAAAAGCTTTAGACAAGACTGTTGCATCATTACTTATGCTATTAGAATTTGGTACTCAAAAAGCACTTCCATACCTGGCATGCTACTTTTACCACTAACGTTCTTACCAAACAGGGGCTCTTCAGCTACAGAGACCTACAGAACGTGTGTTCAAAGAATTCAAAACATCCTACAAAAAGGCTTTTTATTTTATCAATTTGGATGATTCATCATATAGCTATTTTTGAATCACAGCAACTACTTCCCTGACTTCACAGACACTATATATTCTGGTAAGCAATAAGAAATAAATGTGATTCTGCATTCAATTATTTCATATAGATTGATAGTTGAAGATCTACAGCATAGTGTGAGCCTTGTAAGTGATTAATGCACGTATTGGGCATGAGAAGTCTGTTCCAGTCTATACTAAATTATAAAGGGCTCTTGTTGACAGGTTTAATTGTGTTTTTATCATGATGGAGTCAATTTTCAGTCTTAAATATGAAGACTTAAAATGTATTTCAACCTCAAATGTATTTATGGGAAACAACTAAAAGGCAGTGTTAGAATTTTCTCCAGAGTCCAATACACATGGATCAAGTAAGTTACATTTAAATTGGCAAGCACAAAGACATTTCAAATGGCACCAGGATCCCTGCTTTCCAGACGGTAATAATTTTCAGTCTTATGGGTGGAATCATGGTAATTTCCTTGCATGCAGGTGGCATGCAGCTTCAGTCTTCTCGGGAGAAACACCAAGATGGTCAATGCCCACATAGGAAACTAAAATGTCTCCAAGTAATGGGTAGCACTAAGATAGTCACAAGATGTTCGTTACCACAATCAAGCATTCTTGTCCCATCGAGTTCCCAATATATGTTGTTAGTAGAGCAGATATGATCTCAACCATTATGCGTTCATTCAACCATACCCCCATACTAACAAACAATATTTTGGGAATTCATAACAACTACACCATTTCTATACCTGGTGTGTCTTCTTACTCGTGCAACCTTGCTACAAGGAAGCATTTTGGCATTCAAATGGATAATTTAATAGAAACAACAATTAAATGCACAATAATATATACAAACAAAATATATCGCAATAATCAAATCTGCCCAGAATTTAATCACCATACCTTGAATAGCTTCTTTGGGGGTCTTGAAGCCAAGACCCGCATTCTTCCCAAACCTGTTGCCACCTTTTCCAGGACGTTTCCCCTTCCCAGACTTCTCAGAACTGCAACAATATAAATTAAGGATCAAAAGAGAAGAAAATCAAAAGATTCTAAACATGAAATAAAATCAAATAATACTGCAATATGATTACCTGAGAAAGACTTTTGGTTGCTTTAGAAAAGTTCTCTCAGTCTATGAAAACAATACAAGGAATTTGTATCAGAGATGTCCCATGACTTGATAACAATGACAATATTAACAACAACGTTTTCACTGTTCACCCACAAATACAAGCTTCAGAGTGGCATAGAATATTGCAAAAAGGCGTTTGGCTTCTATTAAAAGGGCTTGTTATGGTTAACTGCTTTTTTATAAATAAACCCATCTACCAATATTTGAGCATAGTGATAGAATAATAGAATGGATGATCGGAGAGCCTATCCCAATATTACATATAACTTGGTGTTGCAGGGGTTAGATACATTAGCTCACTTGCATCACATGCATACAGTTCCCATGAGAATTTTCATAAAATTTTCAGATGAACCTATTTATGTCCCCATTAAAGGCTTCATCAACTTTATAGATGAAACTATTTATGTCCAATATTAAAGGTTGTTGGGCGATGGGGATACTTATGGATATATTGGATTAAGGTTGTAGTTGGTGTTGCAGGGTATCTTAGAGTTCTTACTATTGAGTGGTGAGAAGTTGTTGGAACATACTCATTATATTCTACAAAAATTTACTCTAAAATTCATATTGTTGTTGAATCTACTATTGTTGAGTAACAAGGGCTGCCAGCAAGAGACAAAATCACCTTATGAAGCCCAAGCCCTAGCTCAACAATCCAGTAGCTTACTCGGCACTTTAGGTACTCAATTAAAACTCTGCAATACATACACACAGCTATGCATGGTACCTTTAAATGCCCTCTACTGCATACAAATCTTAGGACCATTGAACCTTCAGATTTCTCTGAAACATAACCTCAGTAGATAATCTCTAACCATAACACTCAGCACATACAGTAACATATCCACCACAATGCTATATGCAACACCAAGTAAACCTTTGCAGTCTGATCTAATAGTAGCCTATGTAAGAACTCTTATTCATCTAAACATACTCATATCAACAAGCCATCGTACCTTAGCAGTCAATCAAGACCACACACGTTCTGGGTGCATCTCAGACAATCAACATGTACTGGCTCCACTATCTTTTCATGACCATATTGCATGACATCAGCAACTAGGAGATACACCATGCACGTCAAGGAGTCTCATATACTTTTAGCAGTCCTGTCATCTCGGCAATTTTGTACTTCATTCCTTCTTGCAGTTTTGGACATATTTTAGCAATTCATGAGTAGACAACAATCATTAAGACTTAGCCTTGACACTAATCAGAATTTGATTACTTTCCTATACAAAAAATGCTACTAACTTTTGCCCTTCCTCAAGATTGACACTTAAAATAGTCTTCTTGATGATATTTATCAAACCTCTAATCCGACCCTGAACTATTGTACCATGCAGTTTATCTTGTTCCTTCAAACAGGCCCAAATTAACCCTTACAAATGCTTCAAGAGGCTTCCTGATTAGACCTTCTTCTGTGCCTTAACAAGACATTCTTTATGCAGCCAAAGCAGCCCTAGATTTTTCTTCTGTGACAAGACCGATCTTTCTTCACTGAGACTCGCCCTAATCAGGTCGCTTTGACAGTGATTTAATGGCTTGCTACTGCAGCCCTAATTAGGCCTTAAACGTTAGCAAAAATTGATCACGATCAACAACTTGGAGCTTGTTTTCAACAGGCTATGTCTTACAAATTCAGCTTCAAAATTCTCCTCAGAAACAGCCTTATCGTCATTCTTAACCAGCTTCTGTCTCATCCTCAAATAGCCTCTGTCTTGTCCTTAACACAGCCTTAGGGATGATGGAATTTGTGCTTTAGGAAGGCCGAATTCTTGTCACAGAAAGATCAAATCTGTCTCAGAAAACGCTGCGAGATAGTCCTCAAACTGTGCCTCAGGATAGGGTTTGGATTTCACTTCGGAACTCAGAAAATGGCTTCAGGAAGGGGGCCAAAACAGTGCCTCAGTAGGCCTCAGACCAGGCCAATATTGGCCTCAGAACTTGTTGTTGCACGGTATATACCCATACCCTGCATTGAGATCAATAGCTTTAACATGAGCTTGCAACTCCAAAAACGCAAAAGAATCATGACAAAATCAAGAACCCTGTTTGATTAAAGTACTAAAGTCTAAACTCAAATCCCCATTGTTTAAAAAAATTAAAAGTCTTGGGCAAATCCTGAGCTGGCCGTTCGTAAGACAACTGGAGAAAAAAAGACCAGCGCAAGGCACCAACACATTGGAATATCTTGTTTCTATTATTAACAAGATCCTAATAAAGTTGGCATCATGGAAACTTTGTCTACGAATTTATGTTATTTCCAAAAGTTTCCAAATAAGGACCAAACAGTCTAACGTGAATCTTACAAGCCAAACTAACAAGGGACCAAAAATAGCTTTTGGCCATTCTACACCCCAGATTACTGAGGGTCTAACCAGTAAACACTTATCAAATCTGGGCCATTAATCAATGCATTGAACCATTCCACACAAAAACAAACACCATACAAAACTTTGCCAACGAAACAAATCCCTACATTAGCCCTATTTTAAGCGAATCTCAGCAGGGAGTGAATGCCCCAACGACTAAAGCCCTGGATCCTTGCCTTATTGCATATAGCCAGAACGAGGGACTGTGCAGAATGTTGTCCACAAACAACGCAACCTTCTCACTTTCTAAATAGGGCAGACAGCAGTTCAATGCGAAATAACTGGTAATTGCAATGTATGTCACCTTGATCAGCGCTAGAGTCATACAAAACAAGACCGCTACAAATAGCTTAAACCACAATCCCGCGTTTTTAATAGGAAGAGAGACAGGATGAAAAAGAAGGGTTTCCTTAATAAAAACTAGATATTGTGGGCCAAACAAATGTAAGAAAAACAGCAGCTACCATAAAACGACATGAATCCGAAAGAGCTCAATAAACCAAAATCTTCTCTACTCCAAAAACTCGCTTGTTCTTCCGTGGAAACCCTAAAAAATCCAAAATACATAAAACAAACCATAAAACGCCTTGAAGGAATAGAGCTGCAATACCTATTCTGCCATGGCTGTAGGAATTCAAGACTTTTAACTTCGCATTTCAAGGCCTCGGCCGCTCCCGCTTCTACCTTAGAAGTTACAACATTTTCGATGGAAAGATGCCGATTTCATTTTTCTCGCCAGCATTATGAGGGAGGATTTCTTCTGCTTCATCATCGTGATGGTCTTTTTTTTGCGCATGAGGCTGAGGTTCAAAGCTCGAGTCCAGGAATCACCTTCAGAACATTAAACCTTACAGTCTTGGACAAGGGCCTGATACAAGCAAATCATATAAAATGTTAACAACCAATAAAAACAAAAAAAAGAGTCACAGGTTTAAGTGGATATTCCCATAAATAGATTTACCTGCATTTCCCAATGATAACATGATCCCCTTCTTTGACACGGAAACAGGGTGAAATATGGGCTGGTATGTTCGAATGTCTCTTTTCGTATTTGTTAAGTATGCAGACATTCAAAAATTACTACTTAAATGGAACTATATACAAATATAATTGCAATTCACTATAATGTTCTCCAGTTACCTCTGATATTTCTTGACAAAATGGAGATAGTCCCTACAGACAATAATTGTCTGTGTCATTTTAGCACTGTAACATGTTCCAGCTAATATAAGACCTCTTATTGAAACAGTACCAGTGAATGGGCACTTCTTGTCGATGTAGGTCCCTACATAAAAAACAAGAAAACCTAGTTCACACAATCCAATGGAGAAAGACCCAAAAACATATAACGGACAAATACGTGTATTGACAATCTAGTTGAGAAAGACTGCAGCAATATAAAATAATATGCACCAATCAAAAAATATTTGCACGAATCAGTGGAAACCAAAAGACCAAAATAAAAATTATAGATAAAAATAAAATAATAAATAAATAAATAAAACCAAGATGATTGCACAACTTCTAGCTCATGTATCAGAATCAAGAAAAAAGGAAAACTAATCATAAGAATGACATCTTGATTATTCTTAAGATTCTTAATTTTTCTTTTATTATCATATGTTAACGATGAAGGAAAAAGAAAAAAATTAATCAGTGCATATAGATAATATTAAAAATAAAAACAGTAGGGCAATGATCATTCAACTGCCTCTCAGCACCGAGTATCATAGCTTCTTGAAATTAGTTCCAAAGCTTTGAATCTTTCAGGTAAGATTGGATATGCAAAACGGAGTCTGTAAAGAATACCATCTTTCTCTGTAAAGAAATAATTAAAAGCGAAAATCGAGTCTGTAAAGAATACCATCTTTCTCTGTAAAGAAATAATTAAAAGTGAAAACCGAGTCCGTATTATTTTTATGACAGTAACCCCGCAGATGATTTTCCTGCATCTGGAATGATTGTTTGTTGGCCACAGCTGATACAGGGCAAGCATGGGGTTATCTTTGCAGTTGATGATTTCTTGCTAAGTTCCCTGCTGGTAGTGAATTTAATTAATTGCCTTGGCACTGATTGACCAGATAGTAGAAGTTGGTTCTGTTGGCAAACCTATGATGGAGGAAGTTCCTACTTTCTTTGAAAATGCTCAAAAGGTGTCTTAGAACACAAGATATATTGTAAACGCAAGAGATAAAATTGTTGCAAGTTGGTTTTGTTGGCAAACCTATGATGAAGAGAGTTCCTATATTCTTTGAAAATGCTCAAAATGTGTCTTAGAACACAAGATATATTGTAAAATCTTTAGACAAGACTGTTGCATCATTACTTATACTATTAGAATTTGGTACTCAAAAAGCAGTTCCATACCTGGCATGCTACTTTTACCACTAACGTTCTTACTAAACAGGGGCTCTTCAGCTACAGAGACCTGCAGAACGTGTGTTCAAAGAATTAAAAACATCCTACAAAAAGGCTTTTTATTTTATCAATTTGGATGATTCATCATATAGCTATTTTTGAATCACAGCAGCTACTTCCCTGACTTCACAGACACTATATATTCTGGTAAACAATAAGAAAAAAATGTGATTCTGCATTCAATTAATTCATATGGATTGATAGTTGAAGATCTACAGCATAGTGTAAGCCTGGTAAGTGATTGATGCACGTATTGGGCATAAGAAGTCTGTTCCAGTCTATACTAAATTATAAAGGGCTTTTGTTTACAGGTTTAATTGTGTTTTTATCATGATGGAGTCAATTTTCAGTCTTAAATATGAAGACTTAAAATGTATTTCAACCTCAAATGTATTTATGGGAAACAACTAAAAGGCAGTGTTAGAATTTTCTCCAGAGTCCAATACACATGGATCAAGTAAGTTACATTTAAATTGGCAAGCACAAAGACATTTCAAATGGCACCAGGATCCCTGCTTTCCAGACGGTGATAATTTTCAGTCTTATGGGTGGAATCATGGTAATTTCCTTGCATGCACGTGGCATGCAGCTTCAGTCTTCTCAGAAGAAACACCAAGATGGTCGATGCCCACATAGGAAACTAAAATGTCTCCAAGTAATGGGTAGCACTAAGATAGTCACAAGATGTTCGTTGCCACAATCAAGTATTCTTGTCCCATCGAGTTCCCAAAATATATGTTGTTGGTAGAGCAGATATGATCTCAACCATTATGAGTTCATTCAACCATACCCCCATACTAACAAACAATATTTTGGGAATTCATAACAACTACACCATTTCTATACCTGGTGTGTCTTCTTACTCGTGCAACCTTGCTACAAGGAAGCATTTTGGCATTCAAATGGATAATTTAATAGAAACAACAATTAAATGCACAATAATATATACAAACAAAATATATCGCAATAATCAAATCTGCCCAGAATTTAATCACCATACCTTGAATAGCTTCTTTGGGGGTCTTGAAGCCAAGACCCACATTCTTCCCAAACCTGTTGCCACCTTTTCCAGGACATTTCCCCTTCCCAGACTTCTCAGAACTGCAACAATATAAATTAAGGATCAAAAGAGAAGCAAATCAAAAGATTCTAAACATGAAATAAAATCAAATAATACTGCAATGTGATTACCTGAGAAAGACTTTTGGTTGCTTTAGAAAAGCTCTCTCAGTCTATGAAAACAATACAAGGAATTTGTATCAAAGATGTCCCATTAGTTGATAACAATGACAATACTAACAACAACGTTTTCACTGTTCACCCACAAATACAAGCTTCGGAGTGGCATAGAATATTGGAAAAAGGCGTTTGGCTTCTATTAAAAGGGCTTGCTTTTTTATAAATAAACCCATCTACCAATATTTGAGCATAGCAATAGAATAATAGAATGGATGATCGGAGAGCGTATCCCAATATTACATATAACTTGGTGTTGCAGGGGTTAGATACATTAGCTCACTTGCATCACATGCATACAATTCCCATGAGATTTTTCATAAAATTTTCAGATGAACCTATTTATGTCCCCATTAAAGGCTTCATCAAATTTATAGATGAAACTATTTATGTCCAATATTAAAGGTTGTTGGGCGATGGGGATACTTATGGATATATTGGATTAAGGTTGTAGTTGGTGTTGCAGGGTATCTTAGAGTTCTTACTATTGAGTGGTGAGAAGTTGTTGGAACATACTCATTATATTCTACAACACTTTACTCTAAAATTCGTATGGTTGTTGAATCTACTATTGTTGAGTAACAAGGGTTTCCAGCGAGAGACGAAATCACCTTATGAAGCCCAAGCCCTAGCTCAATAATCCAGTAGCTTACTCGGCACTTTAGGTACTCAATTAAAACTCTGCAATACATACACACAGCTATGCATGGTACCATTAAATTCCCTCTACTGCATACAAATCTTAGGAACATTGAACCTTCAGATTTCTTTGAAACATAACCTCAGGAGATAATCTCTAACCACAACACTCAGCACATACAGTAGCATATCCACCACAATGCTATATGCAACACCAAGTAAACCTTTGCAGTCTGATCTAATAGTAGCCTATGTAAGAACTCTTATTCATCTACACATACTCATATCAACAAGCCATCGTACCTTAGCGTCGTTCTTAACCAGCTTCTGTCTCGTCCTCAAATAGCCTCTGTCTTGTCCTTAACACAGCCTTAGGGATGATGGAATTTGTGCCTTAGGAAGGCCGAATTCTTGTCAAACCTCTAATCCGACCCTGAACTGTTGTACCATGCAATTTATCTTGTTCCTTCAAACAGGCCCAAATTAACCCTTACAAATGCTTCAAGAGGCTTCCTGATTAGACCTTCTTCTGTGCCTTAACAAGACATTCTTTATGCAGCCAAAGCAGCCCTAGATCTTGCTTCTGTGACAGGACCGATCTTGCTTCACAGAGTCGCCCTAATCAGGTCGCTTTGACAGTGATTTAATGGCTTGCTACTGCAGCCCTAATTAGGCCTTAAACGTTAGCAAAAATTGAGCATGATCAACAACTTGGAGATCGTTTTCAACAGGCTATGTCTTACAAATTCAGCTTCAAAATTCTCCTCAGAAACAGCCTTAGCGTCGTTCTTAACCAGCTTCTGTCTCGTCCTCAAATAGCCTCTGTCTTGTCCTTAAACACAGCCTTAGGGATGATGGAATTTGTGCCTTAGGAAGGCCGAATTCTTGTCACAGAAAGATCAAATCTGTCTCAGAAAATCTCAGCAGGGAGTGAATGCCCCAACGACTAAAGCCCTGGATCCTTGCCTTATTGCATATAGCCAGAACGAGGGACTATGCAGAATGTTGTCCACAAACAACGGAACCTTCTCACTTTCTAAATAGGGCAGACAGCAGTTCAATGCGAAATAGCTGGTAATTGCAATGTATGTCACCTTGATCAGCGCTAGAGTCATACAAAACAAAACCGCTGCAAATAGCTTAAGCCCCAATCCCACGTTTTTCATAGGAAGAGAGACAGGATGAAAAAGAAGGGTTTTCCTAATAAAAACTGGATATTGTGGGCCAAACAAATGTAAGAAAAACAACAGCTACCATAAAACGACATGAATCTGAAAGAGCTCAATAAACCAAAATCTTCTTCACTCCAGAAACTCGCTTGTTCTTCCGCGGAAACCCTAAAAAATCCAAAATACATAAAACAAACCATAAAAATCCTTCAAGGAATAGAGCTGGAATACCTGTTCTGCCATGCCTACAGGAATTCAAGACTTCTAACTTCACATTTCAAGGCCTCGGCCGCTCCCGCTCCTACCTGAGAAGTTACTAACATTTTCGATGGAAAGATGCCGATTTCATTTTTCTGGGAGGATTTCTTCTGCTCTTCATCCTGATGGTGTTTTTTTGCACATGAGGCGGTGGTTTAGAGCTAGAGTCTAGGCAGAGCCCTTGTTGGCAGGGCGAGCCAAGCACTTGTCAGCTGCAAAACGAATGGCTCGCTGGCGGTGCGTCCGTCCCACTTTCTCATTAACCGTTCAGTTCTGGATCAGTGTTGGATCAACGATCACAATTCATTCAATCGTCTAACACCACAAATCCACGGTCAACAATAGGACACGGTGGCGGCTGGGGCAATTCATTTCAAAGGGAAACACCTTACGGCGTAATTATATTAATACAAATGGAGCATCTCAGCTCCATAATATAATTTTGAATATTTTTGCTAAGACTAATGTTTTCCATGCGGAGTTGTTCCATCTGGACTAGCTGACCGAATTATGTTGGTATACTTCTTATCAGGTTTTTTAATTGAGAGTTGGATTCATTGCCGTTGTACAATTACACAGTTTTCGGAATATAACCACAACGCAAATTATAGCTGAGGTCGAGTACTCCCGACACCTTCAACTGGCCAAACTCCTGTACAATTACACACAGTTTTCGGAATATAACCACAGCACAAATTATAGCTGAGGTCGAGTACTCCCCACACCTTCAACTGGCCAAACTCCATTGGAATTCTTCGAATGAAATTATTCTGAGAAAGATTCAGAGTGCGTGATAATGACAAATTCCAAGAGATGGTGAAATGGGACCTTGCAATCCCAATCCAGGCAGTATCATGGAAATCACTCATTTAGTGCCCTTTCTGCGGAAAATGCCATTCAGGGAGCACATGTTATCAGAGTTTTCTACGGTCCAGTACGAGATAATTGTCGTGGTCAAATTACTTTTCACGTCCACAAGATATAATGAACCCCATGAAAGAAAACAATTTCCCCTTAAAATGCAATCCGAATATATTAATTCTAAAGAGCGAAAGAGATGAGAGGACTTATTACTTGTTGGCTATAGACCTTACAATGTCCAAGGGCTGTGATGTGGGTGATGTCGAGCCAGAGAGCATGTTGAAGACCAGCGATGAGGGCTTTGTAATCAGAAGCATTTTTGCTTAGTCTGAAGCAAACATTAACGTATGCGCTAAAACTCTCCACAACAAAGTTATCATCCTCATCATAAATAATGAAACCAATCTTTCCATGACCAAGGTTTGGTGTGCATGATCTAGCACCATAGCGAATGGTGCATTCATATCGGGAGAGACCATTGGGGAAGCCGAATGTTTGCAAAACTAGTCTTTGGTTGTTTGGGAAAGCCTAATGTTGGAGAGAAAAGAGCCTCCGCTAGCTGTGCCATTCAAATTCAAAACAAATTTCAGGTAAAATGCATAAATTTGCCCAAAAATGCATAAAAATCAGTTTGTCAAATTTGCCCAAAAGTCACTACTCCTAATAGTTATTGCTAACGGAGTTGTACAACCAATAAAATTGCAACAACAATAATAATTATAGTCAATGGAGTAGAATGTAAAATGAGCAAAGTTGCATCAATGGATAGTTATTATTGAATTCATGCATATCTATACCTAACATTTAGTTGGTTAGTCATATTTAAAAGAATAAATTCCCCCTTTATTGAGAACCATTTGAATCTCTATTTGGGAAAAGGACAATTTGAAATAAATTCAATATACTAAGGCAGTGGTAGCTCTTCACTATTTTATGTTGCCCCTTCGTATTTCAAAGAGTTGAGGTAGTGATAATTCTTCACAATTTAGGCTATCAATGAAATAATAGCTATTAAAAACATTTTCTATTACATAACTATTAAAAAAATTTTCTATTGCATGGCTTGTTTTAAAATGGATTTAACTAGATAGTGTGTAATTATTTTTTCATATATTTCTGTGTTCTGTGTTCTTTCTACGAAGAAATTTATGGATTTGTTAATTACTATTAATTTAATATTTACCAATGTAAATTGTATTTCTTTTATTTTGAAAGATAAATATTTATTTTTCAATATAAATAATGAAATTGTTGAATTGAGGCTTCTATGATCTATATCAAGTTTTATGAGAAGATTTTTCTACGTAAATCACATAATGTTACATTTGTCGACGCGTTTCGAACCAACGAGTGTGGTTCATCGTCACGACAAGTTGAAGAATTAGATGATGGTTGCATGTTAAATAGGGAGAGTAGATCTTCCAACGGTTAGGTTTGACTAGCAAACAACTATATTAGATTGGGTAACTAGACCAACGAGTGTGGTTCATCGTCAGGACAAGTTGAAGAATCAGATCATGGCTGCATGTTAAATAGGGAGAGCAGATCTTCCAATAGCTAGGTTTGACTAGGAAACTACTATATCATACTAGGTAACTAGACTACACCAATGGCTATGTTTGACCATGAAACGACTAAATTTGACTAGCTCACTGGACTAGACAAAGAGATAGGGACAACGACTAATATTATATTTGATAAAAATGTTTAATTATAATAATATTATTAGATAAATAATTATTCAATATCAATATTATTAATATAATAATTTTTTTAATGTTTTGAATGCCATTAATGTCTAAAATGATAATCTTATGAAATGCTATATATGAATATTTATTTTAATACTTTTATGTTAGTCATGTTTATTAGTTAACTATATGTGTGTTAAAAAATAATAAATCTAGGGAATATTAATAATAATAATCGAGTAAAATGTTAACATATTTAAGTTAATATGTTAATAGTAATCTATTAATAGATGTATGGATTATTAAAATTAATAATAGTATGGATTTATTATTACTCCTAATATTCCTAAATATATAACTATAATAATGTTGAGAATGCAACAAGATGATGGAGCTTAGTGGAAAGAAGTCCCCTTCACTAAGTGGGCCCGCAGGCAATTTTTGGCGCAAAGTGTATTTTTAGACATATGGATCATGGTCTATGAGTTGCAGGATGCTATTTGTGGATGATTGGTCATGTTGGTAAAAATAGATGAACTTCTATTTTTAGACATATGGGTGGTTTCTATTTTTAGACTGCCAAGCTAAAAATAGAACAGTCGAATATTATTGTCTCATAATAATATTTGGACTATAAACAGTATCTTATCCTCTTGGAGAACTTCAATTTGAGTTACAGATGTGGCACATGTAGCTGTCAGAAGGAAATACGCTTTCCTTGTGGGTCAGTTGAGCTACTGCATACAAGACTTCAGTTAGAATTCATGTGGTTGAGTTTGGTGGAGTTGATTGTGGAGTTAAAGGAGTTGTGTTCAGTTTGACTTGGTTAAACTAGTTGTATTTAGTCTAACTGCAGAATACACTAGTGATGAGTGATGTGAATTAATTGATAAATTAATTCACTAATTATTAACTCATATAGCAACTAAAGAATACATCAGTTAACTCAGTGCATGGACAATTCAGTGGAGACAGGTGTTAGAGGTTGAGATTGTTATCAGTTGTGGCTATAGTTGTGCATGAGATTTTTCACAATCAGTGGGATTGAGTAATGCCAATGAGGATTGTGTGGTTCAGCCAAGGAAATACGAGTTTGCTTCAGCCATTCATCATTATTCTCATGCAGGATTGCATAGTGGAGATAGGCAAACTGTGGAGGAGATTTGAGGCATCAAATCTTAACAGGTGGAGATAGTACTGAGTACTTCTAAGGAGTATTGTACTATGTATTGTTACATGTTCTCAATCATTATAATATACAGATAGTGTGGAGTTTTCAACTGTATGCTTTCCTCGAGTTACATACTATGTTAATGTGCGCATGCAATTGATGTTTCATTGTTTTTAATGCTGCTAAATTGATGATCAACATAGAGGAGGTTATGTATTATGCATGTATTCCACAATAGTGTATAATCGGGATAATCTCTGTGAATAAGTGTCATATTATTCAAAATTTCTACATGGTATCAGAGCGAAGTTGATCATCAGATCTATTATTCAGAAAGTGTTTACATTTTATTTCTTCAGGCAGAGTCTATAATCGGGCCAGGTAGCCTCTGGATTCATCCTTCTTTTGGAAGGTGACATATCCGGTGAATGCCCATACAGTCAATATTTATACGAGAAATACTTTGTTCTCATAGATTTTAGATCAGAAGCGGTTGAGTTTTGAGCTGGTGGAATTCGAATTTGCAGCAGTGTTTTCTTGGTGTCAACGTTGCAATGTCTTTCAATGGATTGCGATTGGAGTATGCTCTTGAGGGCAGCTCGGATTATATTGCATGGAAGGACAGGACGAAGGTGGTGTTAGATGACAATGGGTTGAAGGAGTTCACAAAGGCTGAGATCCAAAAACCTACTGATGCTGCTGAAGTTGTGGTTTGGCAAAAGAAGACAGCATAGTGTCGAAGGATTATGTTGGAGGGCATGAACGATCACATTGTGTCTAGCCTGCATGGAAAGGCTTCTCCATATTTGATGTGGAAAGCGTTGAAAGATCTATTCCAAAGCAAGAGCGACTAGAGGAAGTTGGCACTCAAGGATAAACTCAGAAACATTAAGTGTGAGAATGGAGACAGTATGCCCAGGTATCTCATGAAGTTCACCCAATGCCGGGATGAGCTGGGAAGTGTGGGGGTGACTGTCGATGATGAGGACTTCATGAGCTTGGCTCTCCTTGGTCTTCCAAAGAGTTGGCATTCCTATCAGGACTCTGTCAATGGTCAAGAGAAACTGCCAGGATGGGAGAGACTTTGGTTAGATCTTGTGCAAGAGGAGATCAGACAAAGCACCAGAGATAGTTCTTCATCCATGCATGATGAGGAGACTGCGCGTTAGTGAATAAGGTGAAGAAGGGGAAGGAGAAGCATTCTCTTTCTGAATCCAGTTCTTCTAATGATGGGAAGAAGGTTGACAAGTCAAAGGTGAGATGCTTTCGGTGTCATGAGTTGGGCCATTATGCTACTAATTGCCTAAAGAAGAAATCCAAGAAGGGATCAAGGGGAGGATCTAAAGGTGAGGCACTTGCTTCACAATTTGAGTTGGATTTCACACTCTTCGCATGCATGGTTTCATCCATGATGGGAAGTGGTTGGTTTCTTGACAGTGGAGCTTCTTTCCACATGACCGGTGACAAGAGTTTTTTCAGTACTTTGGAGGAGAAAGATCTCTAGATACTAATAGCGATGGGTAATGATAAGAAGTATAGTGTCTCAGGTGTAGGCACGGTTATTTTTCAGAGGGAGCATGGAGCTCGCCTTACCTTGACCGATGTCAAGTATGTACTAGGACTGGAGAGAAACTTGCTATCGATCGCGATGCTGGAAGACAAAGGCTATGATGTAGTCTTTAGTAAGGGAAAGGTTTTCCTTAGACACATCATCACTAGACAGGTGAAGCAGATTTGTTCACAGGTCAAGAACCTATATGCTCTTGAGGTTCAAGATGCATGCAAAGCCTTGAGTAGCAAGGTAACTGATGGAGACTTGGTGGTTGAGAGGGAGTGTATATTACCTCTCAACATGCAGAGCCAGAAGAAGTCTCAGAAGATTGTGGAGGAGCCACGATTGATGCAGCAACTTCAGGAGGTTGTGGAGCAGCCACAACAAGGGAAGCTAAGAGGAGATTGGGTAGAGACATCTACTCATGCAGATACCTCCAGTAGGGGGAAACTTTGAGCCAGGTGGGCTGAGGGATCGCATGCCGCCACCTCCAGGTAGGAGGTGGGGTGATGTGGATTGATCGTCCCAGGGAGGAGGGGCAGCATCCTTGAGGTACCCAACCTCTTGGATGATACCTTGCTATGAGAGCTCTGATGTAGAGTATCAGGAACTGACTGATTGGGTAGAGATAGATGCAGATGGAGCAGTAGAGAGAGCGACAATGTAGGGAATCCTAGGAAAATGCATAGCTAGCAGGCTGCAGCAATGCGAGAGGCACAAGTGTTTTGCACAGTGCTAGGTGGCACAGAAAAGTGTGCAATGGTGCGAGATGCATGGAGATGTTGCAGTAGCACAGATTCAGAGAGTGAGCACTTGTCAGTAGCAGGTAGAGCTTCAGCCTCAGAGTATGTTCCTAGCCCAACAGAGTGGTCAGTTGGGAGTGTTTTTGCTCTAAGTGTTGTTGGAGCAAGTAGACCGGGCAAATGTGTTGCATGCAGAACATTCTAGAGTTGCAAGATAGGGGTTGCAGATAATCCATATTTTGTTGAGAGGGAGTGTTGAGAATGCAACAAGATGATGGAGCTTAGTGGAAAGAAGTCGCCTTCACTAAGTGGGCCCACAGGCAATTTTTGGCGCAAAGTCTATTTTTAGACATATGGATCATGGTCTATGAATTGCAGGATGCTATTTGTGGATGATTGGTCATGTTGGTGAAAATAGATGGACTTTTATTTTTAGACATATGAGCGGTTTCTATTTTTAGACTGTCAGGCTAAGAATAGAACAGTCGAATATTATTGTCTCATAATAATATTTGGACTATAAACATTATCTTATCCTCTTGGAGCACTTCAGTTTGAGCTACAGATGTGGCACATGCAACTGTCAGAAGGAAATACACTTTCCTTGTAGGTCAGCTGAGCTATTGCATGTAGGACTTTAGTTAGAACTCATGTGGTTGAGTTTGGTGGAGTTGATTGTGGAGTTGATGGAGTTGTGTTCAGTTTGACTTGGTTAAACTAGTTGTATTTAGTCTAACTGCAGAATACACTAGTGATGAGTGATGTGAATTAATTGATAAATTAATTCACTAATTATTAACTCATAAAGCAACTAAAGAATACATCAGTTAACTCAGTGCATGGACAGTTCAGTGGAGACAAGTGTTAGCGGTTGAGATTGTTATCAGTTGTGACTATAGTTGTGCATGAGATCCTGCAAAATCAGTGGGATTAAGTAATGACAATGAGGATTGCGTGGTTTAGCCAAGGAAATACGAGTTTGCTTCAACCATTCATCATTATTCCCATGCAGGATTGCGCAGTGGAGGCAGGCAAACAGTGGAGGAGATTTGAGGCATCAAATCTTAACAGGTGGAGATAGTACTGAGTACTTGTGAGGAGTATTGTACTATATATTGTTACATGTTCTTAATCATTATAATATACATATAGTGTGGGGTTTTCAGTTGTATGCTTTCCCCGAGTTACATACTGTGTTAATGTGCACATGCGATTGATGTTTCATTGTTTTTAATGCTGCTAAATTAATGATCAATGTAGAGGAGGTTATGTATTATGCATGTATTCCACAATAGTGTATAATCGAGATAATCTCTGTGAATAAGTGTCATATTATTCAAAATTTCTACAAATAATAATATTATAAAATTAATTATTATTTCATAAATTATATTATTATTATAATATTTAATAATAGTATTATTTTTATTCTTATTATTAATGGTTTGAGTAACTTATTAATAGAATTTATTAATTAAATATAAACTTCCAACATTAAGCTATCTAATGTAAACTTGAACTTTCTACCTAAATCTAAATTTTAGATCAATAAGCATCTATAATAGATAATTTTTTTGACCCATTAAGCTAGTTAGGTAGAAATTTCAAATTTACATTAGGGAGCTTAATGTTGTAAGTTTATATTTAATTAATAAATTCTATTAATATGTTACCCAAACCATCAATAATAATAAGAATAAGAATAAGAATAATACTATTATTAAATATTACTATAATAATAATAATAATAATAAAATTATGAAATAATAATTAATTTTATAATATTATTATTATAGTTACATAGTTAGGAATATTAGGAGTAATAATAAATCCATACTATTATTAATATTAATAATCCCTAGATCAATTAATAAATTACTATTAACATATTAACTTAAATATGTTGACATTTTACTTGATTATTATTATTATTATTCCCAAGATTTATTATTAGCACAAATATAGTTAACTAATAAACATGACTAACATAAAAGTATTAAAATAAATATTCATATATAGCATTTCATAAGATTATCATTTTAGACATTAATGGCATTCAAAACATTAAAAAAAAATCAGTATATTAATAATATTGATATTAAACACTATTAAGACATTGAATAATTATTTACCTAATAATATTATTATAATTAAATAATTTTATCAAATATAATATTAGTCTTTGTCCCTATCCCTTGGTCCAGTCCGATTGCCTAGTCAAATTTAGCCATTTCATGGTCAAATATAGTCGTTGGTCCAGTCTAGTTACCCCGATATAGCCGTTTCCTAGTCAAACCTAGCAGTTGGAAGATCTTCGCTCCCTATTTAACATGCAAGCATGATCTGATTCTTCAACCTGTCCTGACAATGAACCACACTCGTTGGTTCGAAATGCATTGACAAATGTATCAATAAAGAAATTATTTATCAAACATTTGATTAGAAAATAACAGAAATATTTTATTGCAACCTTTACATAATAAGATGTCATATAAATAACCAACTCACAAATTTTATATATCTTGTTTTCCCTATTTGATGCATTTACAAAGTATAACTCCAATTGGATAACTAACTCCTAGAATTTTTGTATGTTGTCTACAAGACGTACCTAGGAGCTGCGACCTTCTAGTTGGTGAATCAGAAGATGCATTTTGACATCAGAGTAGAGAACAGCATGGTAAAGCCCATGAGAAAAGAAACTAGAGGAGGGCAAGTGGTGCTAAGAAGGAGAGAAAGAGAAGAGAAGAAGAAACAGGAGGAAGAAGAAAAGCAAGGTGCAATGATGGAGAAAAAAATGATCATATAGGTTGAAGAGCTAGAATAGATAACAAATGAAGTAGAGGGTGAATAGATATGGGAACAGGAGCTTACTCACCAAATTTATCAACTGATTGAAGTGATAGACATAGATTTTGGATAGGAGCCACATAATTAAGACACTGACCTTATGCTAAGAGTGTCAGAGGTCATCTCTTAGTCTCCACCACCTCCATTGTTAGAACCAGTCCCGAGCGAGCAAGGAGAGGCTACTCCCTTTGATGATGATCCGGTCATGGATGTGTACAATCTATCATTTGACGAGATGTAGAAGGAGACTGTATAGGCATGGAGGAAGCAATTTTTGCATGATCATGTGTCACCTGCATTCATGAAGTTAAGGGTGATAGTGTTAGATATTCGAAAGCATCCAACTGCCCTTGCTGATGCCACCTTGGCCTATGCAAGAGCAACGAGCTCAAATTTTAAGTTGCTATTGGCCGAGAATGAACAAATGGAAATGAATATGCTAGCTACCATGAAAGAGGTAAAACAACATCAGCAAGAAAGCACAGTTTATATAATGGAAGAGATAAGGATAGCAATAATTTCTTAAGTATGAACACTTGAGACTACCATACAAAAGCTATATGACGGATTTGTCACCGTGCATAAAGTAGTTGTCTATGTGCATGGCTTATAGCAGCGGAGCAAAGAGTTTGTTCAAACTCTCAAGAAAAAATATGCTTTGATCACCCATGTGCAAGAGTGGACAATGTAGTACAAAGAGGTGCCACTTCACTTTCTGAAGACGATGAAGCCATAGGCAGGATTGGAGAAAGAAAAGGTTCAGATGTTGATCTAGAACTATGACGAGTTTGCCCCATTCATTAGTACCATAAATGACTCATATGTATGATTGTACAAAGTTTCAATGTCATGGTGAGAATGCATAGGATCTCATCAATTGATTCCCTCACCGAGGCTAGACCCAAGAACCAAGTCTTACTAGAGATTGATGGGTACATGAAGCAACTAAGGCCAGAGGCCACTGGGGATGACTTGGAGTTGAGCACACATAACATGGAGAAGTACATTCATGGTCCTGTCATGGTTAACACCATGCTAAACATGCTTAAGGATGAGTTGGATACAGGTTCCAAGACCATATACCCAGATGCTATGGAGGCAAGAGTCTGTTATCAGAAAAACACCATTTAGCAGTTTGGAGACATCATCACATAGAACCAAGTTTGGCATCAATATATGACCGAGAAGCACCAAGTGGAGGTTGTCGAGTTGGTCTTTCCCCAAAATTCAAAGTCACAGTGTTTTGTCTTGTTAGGCTGTCTCTAGCCTATTTTGTCATACATGGGTACATGTGGAAAATGTAATATTATTTGTAAATATGTTGTAAGTGAAATTACAAGTGTCATTAGTGGAATGTGAAAGGTCATCATGTTATGGAATGAGTTATTTGTAAAGAAGTTGAAGAGTCATTAGGGAAGTCAAAGAGTTACAAAAGGTAATTTCAAGGGCCACCCCAACCATTTTTCTAAATAGAACCTCATAACTCATAGAAGGCGCTTTTTGGAGACAAGATTTTGGCTAGGCTTAGGCTTAGAAAAGTCTTGGGAGTATTTTGACGAGCCTTGGCTTCTCCATAGTATAAAGCGAGTATACTTCTTTGGATGAGCAGGCATTCTTGACTATAATGTTCCACTATTGGGGCTAGTGGTCATCAATGGTGTATGTATGGACATAACTTTCACTTATAATAATAATATAAGAGCCAAGATCATTTCATGCGGATGTTATTATTTGAGTTAGACTATTCGGGTTGTTTTAGCAATGTATGTTGTTTAACTTACGCATTTTCTTATGAACTACTTTGTATGAAATTGTATGGACCTTGTTAGATACGTGTTGTTGGATTAACCCATCACTTTAATTAGTGTACTATTCCATAGTTTGTCTTGTAATGTCATTCTTCTCATGTGTTCCTTCCAAGACGCATACTATTACAAGATTCTAAGGGGCATACTTATTTCTCCCCTTCGAGTGTCAGAAACCTCAGGCATCGCACTTGACTCTTCGCAAGGTCAGACACTTCCTCTCACCCAAAGTTATCTTTATTATCTCATGCGCTACCGCAGTCAAGGAATTACACTACCGCCCACCACTAGGATTCCTACTCCAAAAAGTTTGAGGTCTAGTTGAGACTTCTTAATGGGGACATCCCCTGAATGTTGGCAGGTCTAGCACTGTTAACATTTCTAGCACTAGAAGGAGGGTTGGGTGACAAGCTGAGCGCATGAAGTTTGGTTTGAACTTTTGCACATCTTTCATGAATTCTGTCCTAATCATAACCCCAACATGTTTTTTTGGTTTGTTTTGAAGCGCTAGTGAGTGTTATAGATTACTTGTCCAAACATAATTCCAATGGGGACAATGGAACAGCCTTGTTCAGGCACACAGTTGCCTTTGTTGGTTTCTGTGATAGGTATGATGCCCCTCAGATGACATTGACTGTGGGTTGTTCACTTTCACGTTTGGAGGGTGCACAAAGAAATGGTGTTATACATTTCTCGCAACCTATACACACTCTTTCGATCACATGTTCAGAGAATTATGATGTTCTTTCATTCTTTATGATCATAAAGAACTAAATAAAAAAATTTAATATTGCAAAAATCACCTCACAAATATCTTAAGGATTTTCACGATCATTTTCTTCATTACTGTTATGAATTTCCTAAAGATGAAGTTGACTACAATTTTCTGGAGGGAAGATTTCAATATCTTGTTCACATCTCTGAGAATTTGCACGAGTTATAGACTTTCAACTCTCTCCCAACATACCTTTGTGTTAGAGCTTCAAAATCTGAGATGGACAAGGTTGTTGTCCCAAGTGAACCTCCAAACCCTTCTCATCAAATATCTCTAGCTCCACAAGAGGAGGTGGTAGAACTTGTTAATCCACCTTTTCATCTATCACCATCTTGTCCTACACCACCTGCTCATGATTTCTTTGCAAATTTGGACTAAAATCCTGATGGTTATTATGTGGTATTATCTCCTCGGTCTTTGTCATTTGGTTCCTAATTTTATCCTATGGATTTTGGTGTTTTGTTTAAATCCATTCTGGATTCCACATGTGATGTTCACGAGGATCAAGTTTTGGACAGAGTTGGCATTGAACAACCAACCTGCGCTATTATGTTTTATGAGTATTTGTGGGAGTTTGAACAAGAATCTGTGGTGAAGGATGACCTCCTTCTGTCCACACCTCGTCCACTCTATCATGACATCTTCCATGATTCTGCCATTTCTGTTCTATCTTGTGAAAATGAATTTTTGAATGTTGCCATTTCCGATAATTCATAGAATGCATTGGATGTCAGTCTTTCATTTGATTACAGATATGACAAATATATCATCTGTGATCCACCCAATATCTCATCTTACCTTTCCAGAAACATAAAGGGTGAAAATTCTTATTTTTCATTACCCCCTCTTTATGATTCGTCAGATCACGAGGATGTCGTTGTCCATATTGAATTTTCTGATCGTGATTGTCGTGATCATTTTGCTCATTCATCCGATCATGATTCGGATTTCCCTACTTTTGATCTTTCTAAGCCACTGATATTTCATGATCCATCTTCTGATGAAGTGGAAACTCCTCAAGCTATCAAGACACTTCATCCCGAGTTGATATTTATGTCAGGTTGTCGTAGCCTTGAGGTTAGTTCCACTTCTGATCTGAAATTTGTTGAATTTGCCCAGGTTCCTCATCACTCTGTTGTACACATTGAAGATCAATCTATTTCACAGTTTTCGCATCCTCCATCAGAATCACATGATCTTATTGCTCATACATTGGAGGATTCATACACAGCAAGCACTATTGTGAAATGAAATTTTTCTTATTTCTTTATGTTTTCTCGTTTTTCAAGTTCGATGGTGTGTACATGCTTGTCTTCCACATGTAGTGTGATAGGACACCATCATACATCTATAGAGTAACTTTCATGTGATTTTTGTCTTTAATTTTTTGTGGATGCATTCAAGATTTGAACATTTTTGTTTGTGTTATTTTATATTTCTTATCTTTTGGTATGCTTGAATATCTTTCTGGTCAATCATGTTGTTGCCTACATGGGCCAACCAATGTGCCGGTGGCTGCATTAAAAGTATCACTTCACATGAGTTGGCCTATGCTCTATGGCCTTTTCTTTCTTGTTTTCTGTCTTTATTTTCTCACTTTGTTTTGCTTTGTCTTTCTCCTTTCCTTTCATTGTTCGCCTTTGCACCTGCAGGTTAGTTTCAGCATGAAACCATGTTTGGATTCTTAGACAAGCACGGTGAAATCCAAGAGGAACTTGTACAACTATCAACACTTGTTTATCTGTCAATTCCATCTCTTTATATGAATCTTGAATTTCTTTCAGTAATTGATACCTTGATGGAAAATACGTTCCTTTCATAGAGATTCATGTTGAAATCATGATGGTTGCACTCCTAACTTTTACACTCTAATCAGTTTTCTATATTCAGTTAAACCTTGTCAACCCAGTCAAGTAGAGTAAGGAGAGGGGGAAAACCTTAACAAGTATGTCAGAGGTATATATAAATAAGCCTTATTTAAAGGAAAACCTCTTCTACTCTCAATAAGTCGGGATCCCTCTTCTGCCTCATGAAATAAATAAGTGCCTATGCACAGTTCCTTGAAAAAAAATAAAAAAAAAATAAAGGCAAAAGAAGAGAAAGGCTTCCTGTCCAGAGAGGTGAAGAAAGTAAGTCTTCCGAGCTACTATCTAGGCTCGCTAGCATTAGAGCAATGCATGTGTTCCTAAAGTGAATCCACTGGGGTAATGTTCAGGCATGTTGAGAGTAGAGCCACACTGGAGATGAAACTAAAACTATGATAGTATATATTACTTATGCGTTTATATACCCCTCATCCCTAATCAAAGTAACTCATTTTGGTTTGGCTTGGTATGTGTGCTATCGATAAAGAGAATGGTAGGGACTACATCCTTAACTTAAGCTAGTGAAGAAGCTATGATAATTGAAGAATTGAACAATAATTTCGGAAGACTTAGAATTTCTTTACACATGACAAGGTCAATACAGAGAGATGGAGTTCTACCAGTGTGTCGCCAATGTTGTAGTGGGTATAACCACCCTCTAAAATTTTTCATATGCTTCATTTTGGAACCTCCCTTCTAATTACAATAGCTCATCTTGCACTGATCTAGTTACTTGTGCTTTAATTGAGCCTCATTCTTTGCATATTGTCTTGTTTTTTCTTGGTTTAATGTCTAACCCACAAGCCAATCTCTTGACTTGGTTTCCATCCAGTTCTAGGCTTTCCTTAGAGAACTACACAATACTTGAGGGCCACCAACCTTGCTCTCGAGAATTGCAGAGTCCAAGCTGACAATGAGCCTTGGGCAGAGGAATTTCACATTGCTAGCTGATGGCCAACCTTCAGCTGGGAAATTACATAGAGCATGAGAGGCACCCGAGAGCGACTCAACCCAAAAATTAAAGAGAAGCCATGTACTCAAAAGCTTCCCAGTGCATGAACCACGGAGTTTCCTGCTTCTCTCGAGAACTACAGAATCTCTCCGAGAAATGCATGGCATCTCTCTCAAAAAATAAAAAAATAAAAAAGGAAAAAGCATTCCTAGAAAATAGGGATCTATTTTTTTCAATCTAAAGGACGCACTTGAGTTATTTTGGAAACTGCCGCCAAGTGTAATTTTTTCCTTGATTTTTGGCCTTCGCATCATAAACCCTAAATTGAAAAAATATATTTAATTAATGAAGTCAGAGCTCATTTTCACATTTGATTTGGGAGCTCTAGCATTCTCGAGGAGATCAAGGACCCTTTGGTGTGATCATCGTTTCTTTTTTGGGTAAGTCTTGCTTTTCTAGTCTTTTGCCGCTTTTTCTATCGATTTTGCTTGTTTAGCTTGTGAGAGTGCTATTTCACTTGTTTTTATGGACAAATACTGGTGTTTAACTTCTTTTAGCTTGTACAATTTTTTTTTCAAGATTTTCATTGCCTTTCCCAAGTGTTGCATGCATTACCCCATTTTTTCACTAATGGTCACCATTACAGTGACTCTCTTCACATGCTTCATTCTCCTTCAATTTCATTGATTCCTACACTTGTTTTACTTGCATGCATCATCTCTCAGTTATATCTACATTCAAAATTACACCATCCTTCATATATGCTCGATTTCACACTCCCCTTGGGCAGATCTAGGCTTCCCTTACCTGAATCTCACTTTCCCTTGCATGCACTATATATTCTAGCAGCCTAAGGTCTCTACCTTGGCTTCTAGAATTGTGCAGAGGCTTTCTTCGGTCCAACTACGTACTTTACAATTCTAGGAGCCGACCTCCAAATCTTGGCCACTGAGACTAGGCAATGCGTGGTCTCTCATGGCCTGTGCTGAGAGTGAACTACACATTGCGCAGTTCCAGTTAGCGAATCTCCCCCACTGACTACTGGGATTTCACAATGCATGATTCTAGCAAGCATCTAGTGGCCTCTATGAACCAGAATTGCATAGTTTGTCCCATCATAAGCTTGGTTTTTTGCTTGGTATTTTCCTAAAGTTTCTTTTGGTTTTAAGCTAATATTATCCTACCATGAGTGTCCTCTCTATCTCTAGGTACAACGGTTATTGAGAATCTCTCTAGAATTTATATTTAACATGGACTTTAAGATAGTTGCATCAAAGAAAACTATCAAGATCAGTACTCGTGAAGCAATTTAGAAGACATCAGTTAATCTACCATTTTATGGAGATGCTCAATTGTTCATTGAGAAGGGCACAAAATTGACATCGCAGCAAATCAAGGATAGTTTTGCGGAGGACTTCAAGGAAGACTTAGAGGACTGAAAGGTATATATCAGTATCCATCAGTCACAGTTATACAAGGTTCCATGCAGGTACCCTGCCTTCCCATGTGCGACATTATCAACTAGACTGTGTCACAAACAGATCAAGAGACTATGACTTTAAGCAGTGTCAGCAGGATAGAGCTTTCCACCTTCAGGGCGGAGAACTTTCATCAGATGTATCATTTACCTTAGCTGGAAAGGTGCATGGACACACTTTTATATGCCACACATAGCCAAGTGAACATGACAGACATAGCCAAGCATTAGATGAAAGAGCCATCAAAGTTTAGATAGACACCCAATCATGTTTACATGATTATAAAGTCTCTTAGGAAGGCCTAGCAATTCTTGATCATCTTTGCATGTCGAATATATGGTCAAGAGAGCATAGAGACCTTTCCTAAAGGTTGGGTAGCTGTATTGGACCAATTGGTGAGTGATGGAAGGCCATTCAACTGGTCAAACTTATTTGGCTCATCAGTTGAAAATCTATGTGACTAATGCCATGAAATTGCTCAAGGATGAGCAAGTGAGATACTACATGTCTGCATACTTACTGGATGAAATTTGTGCCCAACAATATTTTCCTGGCATTAACTGGACATGGACATCGAAAGAGACTTTTGTCAACATTTATTTCAAGTTTCTTTCCTGCTGCAACTACTCAGGAGTAATGGCAAGGCTGACTAAACATTTCATCATCCCGTTGTATAAGCTTATCTTTGAGTAGGATCCACTTTGCATGTCTCAAGAAGGAATGTAGGTGATACTTAACATTTCAGATTGGTATGCCTCAACAGGTGGCACCTTCATCAAAGTGTTTGGTAGAGAGAAGCCTCCACATGTTCTACCAAGGTATTCCATGGATAATATGGTCATGCAAGAGGTCTCATATCATCTCTCCACAACGTTATCAGTAGGATTGCATAGGAAGAAGAAAGCGCCATGCCCCACTCTTCCTTTGCAAATCGGATTATAAGGTTAAGAGATTGAAAGATGCATATGACAAAGGTAAGGAGTTATTTAAGTTTAAGTTTGGCACCAAAGACTTTAATACGTATGATCTCCATGATATTTGCAAGAATTACTATGTGAAGGTGTACTACCCATGGATCCATAGAATATTTGATAGCATAGGAAAAGGAGTAGCACATAAAGAGAGTAGAGTGAGGAAAAGAGAAAAGCAGAGGTTGCAGGAAGTAGAACTAAAGTTTTAGGAAATAGAGAAGAAGTTGAAGGGAGAACAAGGGATAAGAAGGAGCGAAAGAGAAGAGAAGGAGAAACAAGAAGAAGAAGAAAGGAAAGGTGAAACGATAGAGAAAAGAATGCCCATATAGGTTGAGGAGTCAGAACAGTCAGTAGCTGAATAAGAGGGTGAATAGATGTAGGATCGGGTGCTTTCTCAGTAGATTGAGAAATTAATCAAAGGGACATACATGGAGTTGGGATAGGAGCCACATAATATGTTATCACTCTAATATTTCTTTTGAAGTTAAATAAAGAAGAAAAATCAAAGGTAACCATAAACCATTTTTGGAGATCAGGACCTAGCCTTCCTAATGCTCAGAGAGGGCTCTCTCTTTATAATTTAACTTTGTTTTAGTTAAGATGATTTTAGGCTAGTTATTGTTTTCACTTGGGTTTTGTTTTGAATTTGGGGGTGGGATCACTTACTTAGATGAAAAGACGTTTTCCTTTACCATTGGGCTATGGAGTCAAAAGTCAAACAAACAAGACTGGATCAAGCTTCTAAAAGACAGTGTCTGTAGAAAAGATAGGTGTGCTTTTGCAAATCTCAAAGGCTGGATGGTGAAGTGGCATATAAACGGATCCAAGGAGAAATTAAGGGTTCCCTAGACTAGATTATGGAAGGAATGAAAGAGGTCAAATGGGATGGGAGAGAAATTAAGGATTCTCAGATCTGGGTATCAAAGGAAAACATATAAATGACTAACTGTGGAAAACAGAGTGTACTTAAACAAATTCTGAGTTATATTTCCAGCTAATACATTCAAATTTAGAACACATTTAAGATTATGAAACACATAAGAAGGTAACAAAATTAAACAAAGAAGATACTTCACTGCAAATACCTCATCTCACGAATCATGTAGCGAAATGCTTTTATTGCTTGCTCCAGTATGTTGACTTGAAAATGGTACAATCACTCTTAGATTTTAAGATCAAAATAATTGTAAAACTGTAAAATAATCCACCCTAATACTTTGAATTATGAAGTATTTATACAAAAAAGAAATTACAAAATATCTCAAACTGCATTGAGAACTAATCTAGGAAAAAGAAATATCTTCATGCAGGAAGATAAAGATAGCTATTGAACTGCTACTTGCTATCCCTGTTATTTAGGTTCTTCTGGCTTTGCTCTTTGATCTTTTGCCCTTTAAGTTGGTTGGTTGTTTGGTCTTCACGCTAGTTGTTCTGTTTTAATTTAACCTTTCATCTGATACTCTTTCATCTAATACACTTCAACCTTGCTTACCTGTCAATATCCTTTTACTATGTCGTTTTACTTTTTACTGTATATTTATTTTTTACTGTGTATTTACTACAATAAATCATTCAGTTTTTCCCATCTTTCCTCATCTGGTAATTGAATATTGAGCATATTTCTATATATTTCATCTGCCTCTTTATACTTGGCAAAAGTATGCTTATTAATAAACAGGTGTTTTACCTCATGCTGGTGTTACAGGGAAAAGTGTCTATTTAGAAATGCTCTATCCCACTAAGGTGTGACAACTACCTTAGAAACAAACAGAGAAAAGCTACTTTTGTATTTCCTTTAGGAATTATAAATAGAAAGGAATAGAAAGGACCAACCTGTGTCTTGCGCTAATCCTTTGATTTGATCCCTCTCTTCTTTGATAGTCTCCAGCTACCTGCTCACTAGCATGCCCAGCTTCACAAAGTACCTGAAAGATCACAGAAGCATAGCACTATACAAAGACATGGATCTATATTCATAAACAACTTAAGATCAAATTTAAGTTAACCATACAAATGTAACAAGCATCAATGATACAAAAGCATGGAGGAGAACTCAAATAGCTTTTATTGATAAACAAGAAAAGATCCAGGAGGAGTTACAACCAGTGGTTCCGACCCAGCATCAACCTCCCAGCAAAGAAGCCCCTCTTCAACTCAAACAAAGCATAGATCACCCAACAATCTGATGTTTGTCTCTAGAAACCAACAACAATTCCTTACAATATCCAAAATTCCAGCCTCTGGATCTCTGGGATGAGGGATCCATATATAGATATCTGTAAGGAGGATGAGTCAGCTTGTGATTTGATTAGTGTCTTCTCTCTGTCAATTCTTGCTTCCACTTGGAGATTGAGGGCCTCTTACTCATCCTTGGTCGAATTCAGTGAGGCAAGTGTCACGGGAGAAGATTGTAGAAGCTTCCATTGCCTCTCCACCTCGCGGAATGACACTGCCATTTGTCATTTCTTGCCCATCGCACCCCACAGAAGGGAGTTTTGAAATGCAACGCACCATCACAGTGCATTTGGGTGAGATGCAACGCACCTAGCCAGTGGAGCAGCTGCAATGATCCTGTTTTGACCAATTTTGAGTAGTTTTTCATGGAGAACCTCTGGGAGAAGCTGTAATCTGTTTACCTTGTTCCTTTAGGGGTTAGAACAACACTTTTAGGGACTCAGGAGCCCTTGGTTTATGGACATTTTATGCTTGGAGTTGTAGGGCACAAAAATGTCTATAACAGATGCCCCCTAAAGTATGAGGCTGTTAATCTTTTGATGTCGGGTGAAATGCTTTATTATGAGGATCTGAAGTTCTTTCAATGCTGGGAGGAGACCTGTAATAAGATACAATACAATACATTATCTTCATAGTATTTTTCATGATCTAGCTGAGGTGGGCATTCCCATGCTCAGCTTTATAAATTCATTTTCATGTACATAGGACAGACAACCATTTGAGTGTAGACTAATGATTCTGATAGAGCCATCATCCTTTTGGTAGGATGATTATTTGTGCTACAATGCTGTACATTTAATGTCTTTATTTCCCTGAATATATATCGCAGCCCGGATGGATGAAACTAGATCTGGGGTCTTCAATCTCGTCCGATCTTCACTCGAAGTACAAGTCGATCCATGTGAGAAATGTTCTGAAGTCGAACATGGAAAGACATCGCTTGATTACCAGTCAATGATGTAAACTGTTAACAAGCGCGAGAGGAATCACCGATAATGATAATGACCCTCAAGGTACTGCAGTACAATTCACTTGGTGTGAATAGAGGACTTGGTGTCGAACACCACGCAAAATCTTTCGATCGAAGGCCATTGATGTAAACCTGTCGCCGGAAGTGAGAAACTCGCCATTGAGGCATGCAAGCTTCAAAGCACTGAATGGGGTGTTCCTAGATCAACTTCTTGGATAATGAGCTGATGTCGACAAGAAGTGATCCGCCACAGGAGGGCCTTAATGAATCCCACATCAATGACACGGAACAGAGCAAATGATTTTGATGGAGGTGAAAAAGATCTGGTGATATAAGGTTTAGGGTGGCGGTCATGAAAGAATGGAGTATAATGTATGGTAGTGGGTGAGACACAGGTGACTTCTCTGGATGACTTCTCTTGAACATATCGGTGACACTGGTGTGATGGATTGGTAGCATTAACCCCAAATGTGGATGGTATGGCGTGACCATGGTGATGTGACCGGTGAATGAAACAACCCAACTCGACTCGGACACGGAGTGGAAGTGTCATGTTCAAGAGCGACTTGCTACCAACAAAGTTTCTTTGAGTTTTCTTCCCAATTTTTCCCCAGTCATTACTGACCAGTACCTCTTTATTTTTGTCAAGCTTGAGGAGGATAACATATGCTTGTTCTATAATTTTCCCTTTGGGCAAACCCATCGCTATGTTTTAACGAGCTTAGCGATAATGAAACTCGTTCTCGTCTAAAGACAAGTTTGTCGCTATTAATCTTTTTAACGAGTTTAACAACAAAGATAACTCGGTCCTTTCCAATTTTAGAGAGTTTGAAAAGGAACGTAAAGGTAACTCCAAAATTCCTTTTTCGTCATCTAATCCCTTAAGTCCGAAAAAGTATAAAACAATATAGAAGGGATGAATTTTCGATAGTTTTAACGAGCCGAACAAAACAAGTGCTTGATGTTTTTGTGTAATAATCCCTCAGGTCCAAAAAGATTAAAATCTAGAGGAAGGATAGCACTTCCTGTCCCTTTAACAAGCTGGAGAGGCCAATGGCTCGGCAATCTTTTCATATTTTACGAGTCAGTTGAAAAGAGCTTAAAGGAGACTCGTCTTTTGAGGAACGAGTGATAAAACAAGTAGCGGCTGATTCCAGGTAAGGTTTGGAATTTTCCAATCACGGCAGTGTCACAAGGATGGCTAGTGAAATCACTCTTCGCAGCTGTTCCTCAAAATGGGTAAACAATCAAATGAAGGTGAATGATCGGCCAATGAAAAGTGGAGGTGATGGTGCAAACACGACCAAGGCTTTAATGGCTGAAGTACTACATTCATGATGGTTATTTACTGGCGAATAGTTCATTTTTTAATGAGCTTAAACACGGGTGGAAACATTTGCTCATGTCTTATATTTATTTTTTAACGAGCTTGAACTATGTGCTAAAACTGCTCGATGCGAGTTTATTTTTTAACGAGCTTGAACCTTGCGGTAACACTGCTTGATTAATCAAGTCTTGAGATAAGAATGTCTCATATAAAACGACAACTTTTAGAGTTTTGCCCCACATCCTTTCTTTATGCAAGTTAGGAAACGACCAATCCAAAAAACAAATAAATGATCGCCCTTTGCTTGCACTCCAAAAGGTTTGCATGCCCCTAGGTATAAAACAGAGTTTCAAGGTTACCCCTTCTTTATTCCGTTAAAACATTTGTTTTACCGAGAGAGGCCTACCTCTTACAGGTTACCAAAGATTGTTCTATTTACGGCGTAAACAAAACACTTCTTCGGCGATGTCTACCGATATAAACAAAGGTGAGCGACGGTGCTCGCCAACTTACATAACTTTGACAAGAGAATCTTGTTCCAGTCCAACTCCCTCTTCCAATCACAGACGAGAGTACGGAGGTCATATTCTCTTGTGGAAACCTACCCTATACCTGAAGTTTTCCTGCCGAAGCAGGCCAGGGTGCATGCCTCCTGGGTTTCAGTCATGTCCCTCCGAATCACTCGCGCTCATCGGGAGGACGGACTGAGGATTGAGACATTTCTTGTGTGAAAAGACCATTCAGGGATGGTATATGACTATTTGCTCTGTATGATCCGGGAAATGAGAGCTGGTCCACAAGCTTGACCACTCTTCCTTTGTGCGGAAAACACATTACTCTAAAGAGTGAGGAGACAATTGCTCCCATGCAATAAATATAGTCTCGTCCAAGGAGTAGATTGTAATCTAGGGGTCCTTGAACTACCATTACATTGATGTGAACAGTTTTCCCTCTCAATGTTATGGGCACATCGGGAAGGATCCCTAATGATCGACTGGTTCCTTTATCAAAGCCTGTCAGATTTCTCATCTCAGGTAAAAGCGGTGGCGAACCAAGCAATTTCCAAGAAGTTGAGGAAAGGATGCTCACAGAAGCCCCCTCATCTATGATGGTACCAGCCATAACCATTCTATATATTTGAACAATAATTCGGAATGGTACACTAGCTGGTAAACGGGGTCTGCCTAGTTGATTCCAGTCGAAGGAGACAACTAGGTTTCTTGGAGGTGGGACCGAATAGACGGCCGGGTACGACTCTGATGAACTTCCTTCCTGCGGTAAACGAACGGGTAAATTGCCCCCATGTTCGTTGGAGTCTGTGTTTATGAAAAGAATTTGGACGGTGTCATCCTTATTCTCTTCAGTGATTGTATCATCTGAAGATGGAACCTCTGAAGGCAAGACCAGGTCAACTGCCGCCTCAACCTTTTGACTTTCGTCTGGTATGGATTCACATGGTTCATCTTCAATGACAGATGCTTCGGCCGACCACCTGAGCGGGTCAGCCGGATTTTCAACTAGTGATGGACTCGGCAAGATTTTTTTATATCCAGGAGGAAGTTGTAACGGTAAAACCGGACGATCATCCAAAACTCTTTTAGCTTCGTCTAAGAAGGGACAACGGTGGACGGCATGATTGCCTTCGCACAGTTTACAAGGAAATCTATATTTTCCTTTTTTTCCTGGGGCTTCACTTTCACTAGTTGACGGTGTGTTTTCAACATGATCATCAGAGGTTGACGACAGCGGGTTGTGCAAACGAGGAGACCAGTCCCTTAAGATCTGAGGGATGCAAGGACAATCTCTGTGAAAGTGGTCTCCTTTGCAAATGACACATGGCGATTTAGGCCTGGTCAGTGCAGTGTGTGGATTTTCATTAGACGACACTTGTTTGCCCCCATTCACTTTTGGCTCCTTCTTCTTCTTCTCTTTCTTCTTCTTTTCCTTCTTCTCCTTAGGAACTTGACTTTTGGCTTTACCAGCCCCATCAAGCAAAGAGGAAGGAGGAGAGGAAGAATTAGAGGAAGTAGAAGGTTGGTGGGTAACTCTGGACTCGTCTAATTGCTGATTCGATTGTTTAGGAATAGTGGTGTTCTGAACGACAAAGGTTGAGAAGAGCCATATAGGCAAACCAATTGTCAGTCCTGGAAGCGACAATGTGGCCATATGGGGTGCACCAACATCTCCCCAAGAGGAGAAGGGACTAGGATTTCCTCCAAGGGGAATTCCTTGGTTGGTGGACTCCATTTTCTCAACCCAAGATCAACGTAGGAAAGGGGTAATGAATATTCCGTTTAAAATAAATTTTTAGATGCTTTGACACAACTCGTTTTTTCAGTTTTTAAGAGTCGAGAAAAAAAAAAAGATGACTCTAGTCTCCTTCAATTTTTAATGAGCCTGAAGTGACAAGTGCTCAGATGGACCTTTTCCGTTAAGGAGTCTGAAAAGGAACGAAAGGGACTGCTCTGGAGATCTAGGTAGAGGGAGTACCAAACCAATCGCAAAACTGCAAAATACTTTTTACGGTACGGCAGTCAATCTTCCCGAATGCTGTGTTCAGTGCATTGCGATCGATAGGGCGGCAGACACGGCTTCCTATGGATAAAATATTTAAGCCTATAGGGGTCTCCCAAAATATACTCGATGGTACGTGGGAGCACAAGTCCGTACTGGCACTTATCATCTCAAAGTGGAGGAATCACCCAACCATCAGTGAGGACAACAGTTACCAGGCTTTACGACGTCGGAATACGTCTCTAGGCTAGACCTCTAAATGTTGTGCGTTAAGTTCCAAAGCGTTGTTAGATTCATTGAATTTATTTTAAGTTGATCTTGTTTATGAAGTTTGCCTTTCGGGTTCACCACGAGATGTAGATGTAATTCCTAAAATGCAATCTAAAGATGATAAACAAACTTTTTATCTCTTTTGTGCAATGAAAATCCTAGCTACTAGGGAAAAGAAAGACAGAATCTTTTCACAAAGAGCAAAGAGCACACTGTAAATGCACTTTCCTAAATCAAGCCAAATAGACTGTCTATATGCAAATGCACATGCATGTATTTGTTTTCGACTTTCTTAGTATTGATGCTAAAAAGAAAGTTGATGTACAAATCTGAATTTCTTTTCAAGCGACAAATATAAACAAGCTCTTTTTCGAAATCAAAAATAGAGATGATTACGACACCTTACGATTTTGAAATGAACACTCGTTCTTGACACTAGAAAATTACAAATTCAGACCAAAGGCAATAGTAACAGGATAATCGACCATCAACAGCAATCAAACTTTCTCCTATGATCGAAATCGACACTTGCGACAGATTCAAATCAAAGGACGACAGTACGACTATGCTACTTTTGCAAAGGAAAACTGTAAACGACTCAACAAACACACAAAAACATCTACAGTTCTTTTGTACAAAGGAGGCGGAATAACAGCAAGGAAAAGAGGTTTCAAACAGACATATACTGATCACAGGCAACAAAATTCAGGGATAGAACTGGAAAGAATGAAGCACAGGAACCACAGCTGCACAGAGCTAGTCTGATCAGCGCACCTGTAACACAGAGAATCTGAAATGCAGCGCAGGTTGTCCCTTCGGGAAGTGCGTTGAAATTCAGAATCTCTGAACAGTACCTGCGCTGGGCCAGAAACGAGACTCTGTCCGGGTTCCGAGTCACAGTTTGCAGTTCAATCCTTGGTTTTTGGCCGAGTGAAAAGCAATCAGTAATGCAACAATCAGGGGTAGATCTAAGGAGGATCTAAGAGCTATCACAAGGGCAATCAGATAGTTTGTGAATCAGCTGTTTAAATCATAAACAGATCTAGTGAATGGATTGAAGCAGCAGTTATCTACTTTGCATTTGTTATGACAAATGCAGTTCGAATGCTACTTATAAGTTTATGAAACAAACAACAAAGAATGATAAACAAACTAACTAATTATCTCCCTAGCGGAGTCACCATTTTGTTATAGGGAAAAGTGTCTATTTAGAACTGCTCTATCCCGCTAAGGTGTGACAGCTACCTTAGAAACAAACAGAGAAAAGCTACTTTTGTATTTCCTTTAGGAATTATAGATAGAGAGGAATAGAAAGGACCAACTTGTGTCTTGCGCTAATCCTTTGATTTGATCCCTCTCTTCTTTGATAGTCTCCAGCTACCTGCTCACTAGCACGCCCAGCTTCACAAAGTACCTGAAAGATCACAAAAGCATAGCACTATACAAAGACATGGATCTATATTCATAAACAACTTAGGATCATATTTAAGTTAACCATACAAAAGTAACAAGCATCAATGATACAAAAGCATGGAGGAGAACTCAAATAGATTTTATTGATAAACAAGAAAAGATCCAGGAGGAGTTACAACCAGTGGTTCCCACCCAGCATCAACCTCCCAGCAAAGAAGCCCCTCTTCACCTCAAACAAAGCATAGATCACCCAACAATCTGATGTTTGTCTCTAGAAACCAACAACAATTCCTTACAATATCCAAAATTCCAGCCTCTGGATCTCTGGGATGAGGGATCCATATATAGATATCTGTAAGGAGGATGATTCAGCTTGTGATTTGATTAGTGTCTTCTCTCTGTCAGTTCTTGCTTCCACTTGGAGACTGAGGGCCTCTTACTCATCATTGGTCGAATTCAGTGAGGCAAGTGTCACAGGAGAAGATTCTGGAAGCTTCCATTGCCTCTCCACCTTGCGGAATGACACTGCCATTTGTCATTTCTCGCCCATCGCACCCCACAGAAGGGAGTTTTGAAATGCAACACACCCTCACAGTGCATTTGGGTGAGATGCAACACACCTAGCCAGTGGAGCAGCTGCAATGATCCTGTTTTGACCAATTTTGAGTAGTTTTTCATGGAGAACTTCTCGGAGAAGCTGTAATATGTTGACCTTGTTCCTTTAGGGGTTAGAACAACACTTTTAGGGACTTAGGAGCCGTTGGTTTATGGACATTTCATGCTTGGAGTTGTAGGGCACAAAAATGTCTATAACAGCTGGAGGTAAAACAAGTTTTCAAAAGTTTGATACAACACTTTGCCTCTTGGTAAGCCTTTCATGGATGAAGTGATTACTTGTTCTCTAGCCACTTCCATGATCTTCTTATTGTAATCCTCTTGTGTCATTAACTTATCATTTATTACTAAGGGATTAGGTACTCTTTTCCTTCAAAAGTTTCAACTTAGCCATGAACATGTCAATGGCTAGTTGCATGTTTTGGGACTTATCTTCTAAATTCAACATCAAGTTCCTCTTAGTGAGGAATTTTCTGACTTCCAAAATTGTACCTGTCGTGTCAGGTATCTCAAGTTCTTGTAGCTCATAATTATTCTTGGAGTTGAGGAAGTGGATGATTCTTGCTGCTTCCCCTGGGATACCTCCCACTCCTACTTTAACCCTTCCAATGGCTTCTGTAGACTGCTTTATTAAATCTATTTGTTCAAAAATGACCTGGATGGATGACCAAATATGATTGACAGAGACAATGATATTGGCCCATAGTTTCTCTTTAGCCTTACCTATAGGTTCATTGAGTGTCAGTTCTTTCTCTAGGCTTTTATTCTTTCATTCATCCTTGTAGCCTTTTGTTGTTCTTCTTTATGCATGATCTGGGCAAGTTTGTAATCTGTCTCTAGGCTGGTGATGTTCTCCTTCAGTCTGCTCATCTCAGTGGTCTGAATGGGCATTTCTTCCATTGCTTTGACCAGCCTATTGGCTTCATCACTTGTGGAGATTGTTGTTGTTGATTCTGTTGCTGATGTAGTCGGTGCAGATTTCGGTAGTGCAGTGGCCATTGGAGCAGTGGGAGCTAATGATGCTGCCAATGTAGAAGGTACAACTGTGGTCACTGTTGGAATGATAGTTGCAGGAACATTATTAATACTAGCTTGTTTGAGCTAAATCAAGCTATCCAACCCTTTATCCATCTCCTTTAACTGGTCATTCAGCTGCAGCACCAAGTCCATCATTTCCTCATGATTGGTTTGGCTTTCTGGGACTTCCTTTGTTTGTGGGTGCTGTAAATGAGGTAAATTGAGTTGTTTCTTGATGGCTGCTATGTACTCATTCTTCTTTTTCATTAGTTTCTCGGCGGTCTTAACATCACTTGGGTCATGGCCCAGTTCAATAACCAAGTCCTCCAAGGACTTTATCCTGTGAAGAGGCCCTCTCCAATTTGTATTGAGTTGTCACACTATCCAATGAATCTTGCAGCTTGTAAGCAACCATGGCCTTTGCTATGAGGGTGGATTAGATCACTTCTCCATCCTACTTCTGAAAATCTATCTAATCAATGGGATGAACATCCCTAGCCAAGACCTCAAAATTAGTCTTCTTGTAATCTACTAAGGTATTTCGTTGATGTACAGTGGGCTACAAAAATGCGACCTACATTTTTCCTTCTTTGATGTCAAAGGCTGGCATTAGTCTGGTTTGGTTTGGTGGTGTAAGCTTGAGGTATTTGGCATATGCTTCTACTTTCAATTTTTCATTCCTCATCTTTATCTCTTTAAATTTGTCTTTAATATCCTTTTCCTTGTCAGCTAGCCTGTCAAAGGAAGAAACCTCCATACTCTACTGTCTCTTTATCATCTCTGTATTGTAGGTTGATGGTTGCTGTGTTTCTGCTGATGCAACTATTTTTCCATTTTTCACTCCCATTGCTTCAGTGTCAGTTATTTCCTTTGGAGTAATGTTCTCCTCCTGTTCAAAGACAAGATTCAACTTGGGCCTCTTTCTTGGCTCAAACATCTCATCAGTAGTCTCCATGGCAGAGCTGGATGCCTCATTCCTGTTTCTCTTAGGATTCTTCTCCTCATTTACTGGAGTTTGTATGATAGGAGGAATGTTCATTGGCCCTTGTAAATCTGGAACCTGCTGGAAAGAGCTCTAGTCAAATTGCTTTTCTAGATAAATCATTGTGTTCTCCACATCCACAATAGCGTTGTCCATATCAATCAAGGTGTTGTCCACCCACTCATCCTGGTTAGCAAAATGTTCAATTTCAGGTCTTGGGTGGTGGATGTATGATCCTAACTTGACCCTGAGTCTAAGCTTGTTTATGACCCCATGAGGGTCATAGTGCCACATGAAACTATTTCTGAATTTCATTTGTTGAAGTAACCTGTCGACCTCTGGTCTAGCCTCTTTATTGTCGCAATTGAATGTGACCATTTGGTTTTTCACTTTGAACTAGTTTTTCTTCCTATAAGCTAGGAAGTAGACCTCATCAGAGTTGATGACTTGTCTGAAGTATTCAAGAGAAAATATCCTCATAGGGAGGTATTTGGGAAACTTATAAGGGGCTAGCTCACAACCATAAATTCTGATCTCAGTGTGGTTTTGGTACAAGTACCAATATCCCACTTTGTTGTTCTTGGCTAATTGCAGTACTCTCTTGATCTCTGGGCTGATTCTAGGCTGAGTCTTAGAAGTCAGCATGTTCATGACTGGGTACAAAAAAGAGTCTATGAAGTCTTTGTAGGCGAATGCTATGGAAAACTTCTGGACCAAGGGTGTCTAGTAGATGATTGATCTCTCCTTTCCCTTGGTGTCCAATTTCTGGATCCTCACAAGGAACTTGTCTGTTTGGTAATACAAAAACATATAAAACAACACTCAAGAGTATTTGAAAACTCTTTTAATGGGAAATCTGGTGAATTTTTCATGCATTCTGTCTGCAATGAACTAAGCATAATGATACATAATAGCAGGAGGCTTTCTTGGAGTGAAAATGGGAAAGAAGGCCATGATGACCTCATCCACATGCTCATCTAATGTGTATCCTAGGATGCATGAGAGCATGGTAATTATGTGCCTGCCAGTCTCTGAAAAGAAGGTGGAAACATAGAGTGGAGTATATTTAGGAGTATGGTGATCTTCAATGATGAAATTCTGGAAATTTTGCTTGATTCTGACTGGGTCTAGTGTGATGTATAGGTCCAATAGGTTTCCAATGGATAAATGGGTCAGAGTAGGACTAGGTTGGATTTGCAACATCTGGTTGATAGACTCTGGTGTGATGGTGAATAGCAATTCCTGGTTTGGGGCAACTATAGCCCTTTGGCTTGGGATATAGCAGGCATGACAAAATGTACAATGTCTGGGAATGGGTGAACTTCTGGGAATGTATACTTTGGTAAATTGGATTCCCAAAGGTGAATGTCATCTACATGGTTTAGACACCTATCCTTACTCCAGCAGTGGATTTTTAGAAGGTGGCCTAGAGTAGCCATGTCTTTAATTTGGAAATCCCTGTATGCTAGGGCTAAATGGTCAATTTCCAGGTGAGGGGTTGAGATCAGTTTGACATCCAGAGAGGTTTGGGCAGCCGTATTTGTGATGAAATGTATGGATTAGGCTTATACAACTTGTGGAAATGAAGTCTTGACAACTCTGGTATAGGGATATGGTAATGGCAATTTGCAGGATAGGATTTTTGGTATTTCATGGGAAATACTCTCAATTCAAGGGAAATTAATGAAATTCAACTACTTTAATGTTTGAATTTACTGTATACTTTTGAATTTGAGAGGGAAGTCTGTGGTTTGTTGTCAAATACCTGGAGTTTGAGGTTTAGGCTGCAAATTGGTTTTAATGGCAATTGCAGAGGGTTTTGTGGCTTTAGTTGTGCACTACAGGGCTGAATTGGGCTTCCGGAGTGTGTTCAGGAGGCAATTGGTGGTTAAAACTGGTTGTAGAAGCTCAAGAGCCATAGGAAAGCTTAGGACGTTTTCGTAGAGCGAATGAGTGAAAAGGGTAAAACTGGGGCTCTACAGGCTTTTAATCGGGAACGGTTAGAAATTTGCGCGAGATTAAATTAGTGAACAATGAGCAGTTTTTTCTTTCGGTGGGGAGGTGGTTTCGGGAGGCCATCACACTGCTTTTGAGCGATGGCTGGTTTTTTCTCGAGAGCACGTGACTTAACGTAGTGCTGCCACATAACCTAAAGGGTCTCGATCAATACTGTCCATATTGCGTGCTCTCGAGCCGATAAAGGTTGGGAGATGAATGGGTGTGATATGGGCGAGGGTCATAGGATCTCGGGATGCAAGATCCAACAACCATCGCATGGCGGAGTTGCACAGTGGGAAATGGGGCAGATATTAGCAGGTCCTAGGGATTTAATTACAAGGTTTTCTTAAGTATTTAATATATAAGTCAAGATTTAACATAATGCACGTTAAGTAAAATTCACGGGTTTATGGAATAGAACTGAGGTTAAACTGCGTAGGGGTTTATTTAACCTCACTAAGGGGGTGGGTTAAAATCAGGTAAAAAGTGAATTTGCGGGGTTAGATGGGTTTGGTGGACGTTTAACTTTATAAAGCGGAGGGGGGGATAATAGTAAGGATCTCAAAGAGTCACAAAGGAGAATCTCAAGGGTCACCCCACCCTTTGCTATAAATACAATATAATAACTCATAGAAGGGGATTTTGGGAGCCAAGATTTTGGCTAGCCTTAGGCTTAGAAAATGCTTGGGAGTATTGTGACAATCCTTGGCTTCCCCACACCACAGAGAGAGTATACTTCTTTGGAGGAGCAGGTGTTCTTGACTGTAATGTTCCACTATTGGGGCTATTAGTTGTCAATGGTGTATGTATGGATGTAAATTTCACTTATAATAACAATATCAGAGCCAACACGCTTTCATGCATATGATATCATTGTAGTTAGACTATTATGGTTGTTTTAGCAATGTATGTTGTTTAACTTATGAATTTTCTTATGAACTACTTTGTATACAATTGTATGAATATTGTTGGATTACCCCATCACTTTAATTTGTGGTTTATTCCACATTTTAGCTTGTAATGTCATTCCGCTCATGGGTTCCATTCAAGCTGCATACTATTACAGGCTTCTAAGGGGCACACATCCTTTTCCCCTCTATGTGTCAAAACCTTCATTCATTGCAGTTGACACTTCACAAGATCATACAATTTATCTCACCCAATTATCTTACTTACATCTACGCACTACTGCAGTCAAGACATTACACTACCACCCACTGTTGGGACTCCTACTTCAAATGGTTTGAGGTCTAGTAGGGACGTCTTATCGAGGCAATCCCTGAATGTTGGCTGGTCCAACACCGTCAATAGGTTCCTTTTGATCTTTCCGTTATATATATTTATTTGTTTAGATAACATTTAGATACTTATATTCAATTTGTGCACATCTAATGGGATAAGAAATCATGACCAATGTCCCAAAATCCATTCTCTATCTACTCTATTATTCATATGCAAAATATTGTCTATTCATCTCGGATGATATTATTTCAAATGAATTAAATTTTCAGTTTCTAAATTTATTCAAAATAGATATATTATTCATGATGTTCTATCTCATAACAACCCTCGTATCAACCCATGTCTTTCATGATTTATAACATAAAGCTAAATTCAATTCTAACAAAGAACCGATGTAGTTATGGTATCCCATATTGTGGAAGAAAAAAGGTACTTCAATTTTTTGTCTAACCCAAGATATATTTGTAAATAAAATCATTTACATGACAACTAGATAAGAGCCCCATCAAATATATTCCCAATACCAAGTTTTCCTGTGGAGAAAATGGATACATGAATAAAGAGAAAATAATATGGTTATTCAAATTTATGGTTTTTGAGGTAAACCACTATTGCTTCGAAGAATTGTTATAGAAAAAAATTCTTTATTGAATTCTGTTGATAATACCATGATCAACTAGTTTTATTTGAACAAAAAAATAAAAGATAATTTATTTCTTTGTTATTTATTGTTGGACAAGTAATTATGAAGAATGCATCTCACATTTTTGAGGTAAACCACTATTGCTTCGAAGAATTGTTATAGAAAAAAATTCTTTGTTGAATTTGTTGACAATACCATAATCAACTAGTTTTATTTGAACAAAAAAATAAAAGATAATTTATTTCTTTGTTATTTATTATTGGACAAGTAATTATGAAGAATGCATCTCACATTGCAGAGCTTGCAACATCTTTTCATTGTTTTAATTTAAAAGAGATAAATCACAAGGAGGCTTTGATCCAAAAGGCCTATTTACCACACTTCTAGGTGTTATAAAATATGGGAACTCCTTTACAAGAGTTGCAAAGAAAAGAGGAGAGACTCATAGTGCTCCGAATTGAAAATGCTAAAAGAGTCAATGGAAATACATTCTACTGATATAACTGATTTTACTACAGAAGAAATTAGAAAATGGTTACTTACCTTTGTTAGTATTAATGAAGAGAAGTATTTCTAAGGTGCTCCATTGCAAAAAGAGGCTACGGAGATTGACAAGTATATAGTCAACTAACATGTTAACCTAGAGATTACAATTGATGCAATGAAATATTTCATTAAAGCTACGTTGAAGAGATTCCTTCAAGACATCATTGTTCTGAAAGATACCGGATAGTCAAACAATTACCATATATGCTTTCACATACTGTAAGTGTCCTTAAATAATTGCACATTCATTTTCCATTTACTAATATTTAATTATTAGGATTTGTTAATTATGTTACTGTCACCTAGCCTAATTGCTCAATGTTGTTCCTTATTTTATCTTCGCTTTCCTTGTTGAATATTACAATTCAGAGGAGCCCAATCCCAATCCCCATTGGGATGAAAAAATTTACTTTGATGATTACATGGCATGATTTTGATAGTTGCTTTATACATCAAACATAAATGTAGGTTCAATTACATAATATCTTCCATATGCATGTTCTTTCCTTCTACCATCTCTCTCTCTCTCTCTCTCTCTCTCTCTCTCTCTCTCTCTCTCTATATATATATATATATATATAGATATAGATAGATAGAGAGAGAGAGAGAGAGAGAGAGAGAGAGAGAGATATTATGATTTATTTTGTTTACTTATTTTCCCCAGAATTCAGGAGTTGATAGTTAAAGAGAAGATGTAAATTAGCATAGTGAATGACCTCATGAGCTATGTTGTTGAGCATTTTCATTACTAATGTGAGAAACTTCCACTGAAAATAAGAGTTCTTAATGTTTTACGTAAGATATTGTATGCATCTAAATTCTATGACATTCCTCAAAAACATTAATAGAACATAAGTTTTTGAGGATATGATTTTAGCTTCTATGTTATGTCTAATATTTTGTTACTCATCAAGGTGAGAATGAATGGTCAAGAACAATATTACTTTTAGATACATGTTCCGTGTTTTGTATTCCTTTAAATCGTAGCTATGATAAATGAAATTTGGATCTCGATATAGTTCTTGTTACTATGACTAGTTTTCTTCATGTTTAAGACTTACGCTTTGATATTATGTATTATGTCATGCATACATTTTCCAAGAATACATAATAGAAATGTAGTTAATAGTTTTTTAATTTTACTAGTTTTATTTTCTGTGAAGCTCGAATAATGTTGATTTTTTTAATATTTTTAATTTCTCTGGAGTGTGGTAGAATGGGAAAGGATTTTACTGCACTTTCCTTGTATATCCTTAGTGTGCATAATGGAATAATTTTCCATATTTCAAAATGAAATTGATATATTAATTTTGTGCAATTTAGATTTCGGCGTATACAGTTGTTTGACATAAAATGTTTTTATCTTAAGAAGGTGTTGATGCCTCGAAAATCGCTGCAACAACATCGGGGATAACCACCCGGTCCGGACCTTAATACAGCTCCTTTTCCGTTTGGAATAGTGGCTCCGACTGGGGATAATGGGACCAGTTTCCCAAAAAGGTAGATAAACGGGATGAATGAATGATAAAACTGAGCTAGCGATGGGCGAATGACTAAATCTATTGGCAAAAATAAAAGAAATATAATCTATCCCAGGAATCTATTTAGCTTTGAAGTGTAGCGTTTGATGGTCCAAGCCTAAAGACAGGCATATAGATGACTTTATCTATCAGACGCAGATATTAATACATTTTATGATTTCTGTGCCTAAATAGTTAAGCAAAGCGATTGAGCGATATTACTACACATTATTATATCATTGATACATGCATGATTGAAACAAAAGCAGACTATAAAACATCCAATAGTGGAACGAATATGGAACCACTGTTAAAACATATGCATGCGATCAATAATAGCAAAGATAACCAAATAACAATTTACATAACATGAATGGATTCAGACATAGATAGAAATACCATATGAGCTGTTTAGACACTCCCGATATCAATCGCTACTTGTAGTTCCTCCTTCAACACAAAGACATTTCCATACAAAGACAATAGTGCACAATTGCATAAAAAGCTTCCTTATCAAATTTAGAACGATTGGTCCAGTTTCATAAAAGAATATTGACTGAAGCACAGTAGTGCAAACTTCAGTCTTTTAAGTCTGTTACAAAACTTTACGACCCTTTCTAAAAACATGAAAGGGTCTATAAATACTAAATTAATCTAAAACATCTAATAAACAGAAATCCTACATAATTGGCATCAATAACTTTTGATCCTATTTTTGGCCAGCGAGCTGGCAAGCGGGAGCATGATTCATCAAGTCGGCTGCTTTCCCTTGAATCTGAGCTGACTTATTGCAAGCATTGGCTCAACTTCGGGAGGTTTGTTGAGGCGCGAACTGAGCTGAGCAGCGTATGTGGCATCTTGAATATCGGGAATTATACAACCGAGTGCATCAGTTAAACACTTGAGGGCCGACCTTTGTGTGTGTGGCTTGATCAGAAAGAGCCAATATGCATCGGAAGTCAAAGTATTAACTCCAGCGATTAACCTTCCCTTCTCCTCCAAGTCAGGATAACTTGATTGCTCAATCATATTTGCTGTTGTTATGCTTCCAGGTGTACACTGGGAGATCATGTTCGCAAAGTAGAGGGTGTTGTTGACCAGATCAACCATATTGCTGGCAGTTAATTTACATCTTGAAGCCGCCCTTTCTACTTTCATCACTTGAGAGTGCCATTCTGTGAAGAGTATGTCCTTGTATGTTTCTTGGATTCTGGGCAAATTCGCTGCTTTTCCCACATCATAATCTTGCCAATCAAGATATGTGGTTATGATTTCCTCAGCTTGGTCTAAATCATTCCTGGCCTTTTCCACCTGCTGACATACGGAGGTAGTTAGCTCGCACAATGGTTCTGCCTCAGTGAGTTGATGACATAGGAGCCTAATCTATGATATTAATGCACTCTTTATTTGAGATGCCTCGGCTCTGAAATCCTCCACTTTTTGGGTGCCCTTTATGACTTCGAGCTGTGCCGACAATTGAGCTATTTGCTCGTCTTTCGTTTTCATCATCAGCTCATTTGCTGTCCTCAACTGCGCCAATGCCTCCGATAATTCCTTTTGTTTTTGGATCACGCTTTGGTCGATCCTCTGCCTCTCTGTCTGCAATTGCTGGGTTAATGAATTGTTCATTTGCTGTTGTGCCAGCAACTGCTCTTCTGCTTGCGTTGCCTTCTGCTTTGCCTTGGTCACTTCTGCCTGTAGTGCAAAAATTTCTTGGTCCCTAGTCTTCAATAGAAGACTTACCTCCGATGCCTTATCAATAGTCGCTGCAGAATAAGCTCCTGCATACTGTGACAGCTTTGTTAGGTCATCGGAGGGGTCCAATTTCTCCTTCCATACTACATTACCCGTGACTGTTTGCTCTGGAAAGATAGAAGGTTGATCAGTCCTTCGTCTTTTCCTTGATCGCTTTACAACTACTCTATGCCTTGGGCTGTAGAAAACATCCAGGGGAGGAATATCTTCCACCTGGAGAACGATTTGATTGGAAGGGTCTTTAGGAATTACCTCAACATCCTTAGAAATGGGTGGGCTGCTGGTTCCACTTAGAACCTGAGGAGAAGTGATGTCCGGTGTGTCATTTGTTTTGGAGGTGTCCGTATCTTTGGAACCTTCCTTTCCACTGATAATAGAGTCAAATTGCTTCCACTGCTGGAGCAATTCGGGATCAATGGTGGTTTGTTTCTGCTTCTCGACTTGGGACTCGCTCCGCTCTTTTTCCTGCTCTTTCCTCTGTTGCTCCTCTTGTTCTTTCCTCTGTTTTTCTTCTTGTTCCTTTTTCTGCCTATCTGCCAGTTCTTTTTTCTGTTTCTCCTCTTGTTCCCTCTTCTGCTGTTCCTCTACCTCTTTCTTCTTTCTCTCTTCTTGTTCCATTTGTGCTCTCTGCTGTTTTTCTGCTTGTTCTTTCTTTTGCCTTTCCGCCTGTTCTTTTCTCTGCCTTTCTGCCTGTTGCTTCTTTTGCCTTTCCTCCTGTTGCTTCTTCTGCCTTTCCTCCTGTTGCTTCTTCTGATCTTTTGTTGTAACAGGAGGCTGGCTTGACTGTTGCCGACCAGGCTCGCTTGAAGATGTCGCTGGGGTTGTTGCCAGTAAATCTAGAGGCAGAGTTTGCAACCTCTGCTCTCTAAGTTTATTGAACTCAGTTAACCCTTCATCATTATATTTCATCCTAGCGAGTTCTTTAGCATGGCCTATTGATTCGGAGGCAACGAACAGGTCATCAAACATATCTTCTTGATGATCAATTTTAGTCAATTTGGCCTGTTCTAATGCAGTGTAAGCAATTTTCTTTGGATCATATAGCCTATTTGGGATAGTGGCCAGAGTTAAGGACTGAATCTTTGCGGCTTCCTTTTCTGCATGCTTGAGATCATGCAGAGTATAGACACCAATTCTCAAGGGAAAGGAGGGCTAGCCCCTCTTCTTTTCTTTCTTGAGAGTCTGTGTAGTACTCTCGGCCATAATCTGGTAGGCGATTTCTCTAGCTAGCAGTTTATCTGGAATATACAAAGGGAGAACATGCGGATTGGCTTGGCTCCCGAAAACCCTAACGTAGGTAAATCTCTCTTCTCCAAACCAACTTGCTACCGCTGGTAAATCAAAGGAAGCTAGATAGGAGATTTTGGGAATGGGCTTATCAAAAATAGAATAATGAATGGGAACCATAAAGCCATTGCAGATTTGGTACAAATGGTGCTTGTAAGAAGACTTCCACAATTTCTGGTGGTATATATGAATGGGTGAGGGGTCTTGGGCGGTCCACCTCCAACCGAGGACGGGAAACTCAGAATTGAAACATAATGTATCTAAAATATATGCATTGTAATAAAACGGGGGAATTTTCCTTTCAGTGACAACAGAATTAGCTCTAAAATCACGAACAGCTACGGCTAGCTTATCAGAGAGAATAGTGGCCCAATCCATGATTATGCTATTTACTGCTGCCTCCATTAGAGGAACCATCTCTATGGTGAAGTTAGCAGAGTCATGTAATCCCCATAGCCTACACATCATTATCCCTGCATAGCAATAGGGACAAGCCAAAGAATCAACTGAGTATTTACCGGAAGACTCGTGCTTGTGTTTGGCCGGATTCCGCCTCCAATCCCGGATGGGTTCGGATTCCACTTCATTATCAGCTGCAAATTTCTCCAGGAACGTCTTGTTATACACCTTCTCCGGCTCGGGCCAATGATACATTTGCCTTAGATGCTCTGGTTTGAACGATCCGAAAATCCTCCCATCTCTGGTGCTAAAAGTCCTGTCGAGGATTGGAATTTCCTCAATTGCCCATTTCACGACGTCTGTGTAGGGAACAATCTGTTCTCTGGCTGCTATCCTGTGAAGGAAAGAGTCGGCCAAATCTTTGAGAGTAGAATCAGACTTCTTGAGTAAGTCCACACTAGCTTCCGTCACTGTTACCACTGGTTGTTCGGCCTCTAGCAGATTATAAGTGCCTTGCCATGTAGCTCTGGTGAGACTCGTGCATGTGGTATCCAATATTAAGCCCTTCTTTTTATCTACGGCAGCTTGTCCTGCAACTGATGTAGCAGAGGAACCCGCGGTCTTCTTAGATTTCTTTCCCATCTTTCTCAGGCTTCTCTCGAAGGATGAATTCTACACAAAAGCAAGGAAAACCGTAACATAGAAACATAACAACGAAAATCTATAGTGGGAGAGATATATCAATCAAAGCGTGCCGAGAGAATAACTCTCAAAAAATGGCTGCAGATCCAATCACTGGGAAGATCTTACAGATACATTAAATGGCAGTTTAAGGCCTGCTACTCTTTAAATGCTTATTACACCGTTATCCGGCTGAATGACCCCCTTAAGCGTGCAATGGATATTTTGGCGGTTGAGCGCAGGTAATCGTTAATCGAAGGGGCAAAACTTTAAATACGAATGCATCACCTTATCCCTCCATTTAACGGCTTTTTCGAAATCCACGCTTTATCAATCGGATATCAATAATACTTTAGATCTTCAAGTTATGGCTTTTGAAACGCCGATCGCCGATAGCGATATCGCATCGCTTTAGGAGAATAGGTATTATATAACCATAAGCATAGGATCCTCCCGAACGCCGATATGTGACATCGCATCGGATAGTGTGGAGAAATATAACAAGGTGCATTTAGAGTGAAGTGCCGATTCTCCGATCGCCGATATCGCATCGCATCGGTGGTTAGACCTGGGCGCCTTATTAATGTGCATGGGATGTTGCCGACTGCCGATTGCGAAATTGCATCGGATCGGAGTAAATGTCTTAAGATGGTTTGACCGCATACGAAGTATCGCCGATAGCCGATCGCCGATTGCGCATCGCGTCGGAGCTTATGTTATGTGCGTTTTTTAAGATGTGTATGGAGTATTGCCGATCGCCGATAGCGAAATCGCATCGGCGGAGACCATTGTGCCACTTAAATGTGTTTTCCATGTCATTGCGATATGCGATCTTGCGATCGCTTTATCACAATAATAAAAGATTGTTTTATTTGTTGAGAAATGGTTGTTCTCAAGGTTTAAATAAATGAGCTCATTTGATCATCAGACCTTTTTTGAACAACAAAAATATTGATACCAATTAAACTTTCAAAGGGACCCATTCCATATGTTAACCTTTATAAATAAAAATGATATGAAATGGGGGGTTGTTGTAGAGCACAACAATTGGCGATTCGCTGGAAGAACCAGTTATCTCTGGAGCTGATAAAACACTTAAGCTTTTTCAAATAGAGTCTCAATCAGAAGGGGAAAATTCTAATATAACTAGATATCTATGCATTTTGAACAAAGTGAAACTATTTTGTTAACTTCCTCCCTTTTTTAAAGAAAATAAATGCATTCCAAGTTTTAAAATAGGCCTTTGTTGGTTTATAATGATAAAACAGAAAACTTTTCCAAATCAGCTTTTAAAATTAACCCCTCTATCATAGGTAGAGCCTCTGTTGCCAGCAAACGTTTATAGTTTCGACAGGGATACCTTTTAACCATGCTATTGTCCATTGTTCCATTCACTTAAGAGTGTGACTAATCAGAATGAATCCAAAACATGTTTTCATATTTTGTATTTCATTTCTTTTTTTTCGTTATTAATAAGATAAAAAGCCATTGTCCTGGTTTGGTGGCCAGCTGTTGACAATGCCATTCACTGGTAGTAATCTAACTGAACAAGCTGGCTCGTGATGAGACCCCTTGTCTTGTAATTTCAAGCCATTACCCTATTTTGATATGCAGTATTGGTAATGTCAGTCAAACTATTTCCCTATGAACCTGGTAAGCAGGCTTGCAATAAGACCTCTTATCTTTAATATCTTATATTTTAGAACTACACTCTGAGTAATCATAAACTTTAGTGAATGGGGTGAACATTCTCTCCTTAAGAGTAAATGGATGACAGGATAAGAGTTGAGGATGCTGAGATTGGATTGGCTTCTATCTTAGTATAGATAACCTTTGGAGACCAATTTGAAAACAGAAAATGATTTACAATACTTCTATGCTGTGAGAGGGGTTCACAAAACTTAAATTGTGGTTTTAGAATACAAAGATACCTAATTTCCTAGAAATTATCCCTTTTGGTTAAGAGTTCTATTATTTAAAAGCAAATATTCATACTACTTCTGTGGGACAACTTTTCAAACACAGCAAAAGGTCAATGGAAGATATCTTGCAACATTATTTTCTACAAAACCTACAAATTACAAAAATTTACCAAACTAAAAGGAGAAGGGGTTACCTCCTTAATTAAAGAATTTCTTCAAGATCAGTGCATTAACAGGGAGAGAATCTCTCAACCCTGATAAGTCTTGCAGTACAAAGGTCGAATGGCCTATCTTTTCACAGATCTGAAATGGTCCAAGCCACATCTTCTGGAACTTGGTGTGCTTTCCTTTATCTTCATGGGCTTTGTCCCATTTCAGAACTAAGTCACCGACTTGGAATTGTTTTGAACTGGATGAGACTGAATCAAAAGCTGCTTTGATGACTTGCTGATGTTTGGCATGGATAACCTTGGCTTTTTCCCTTTCCTCTTCTAATTTTAAAATTTGATCATATCTAAGTTGAATAGAAGATGAAGGATTTTCCTCAATGAACTGAATTAGGGCTAAAGAAGGAAGAACAAGATTGGTGGGTAGTACTGCTTCTTTTCCATATACAAGATTAAACGGAGAAGTTCCAATAGAAGCTTTTTGTGTTATCCTATCAGCCCATAATGCAAATACTAAGGATTTATGCCAGTTTCTATGATTCTCTTCGATCGTTCGCTTAATAATTTTGATCAGATTCTTATTAGTAGACTCTGCTAGACCATTACCCTGAGGATAGTAATTAGCAGAATACTTTAATTTAAACCCTCTTTTAATAGCGAAATCAAACATTGCATTGCCTGAGAAATAAGAAGCATTGTCAAAAACAAGAGCATTTGGGACACCAAACCTGGTAATGATGAATTGATCTATGAATTCAATGATTGCTTCAGAATTTGCTGTCTTTAAAGGGATTGCCTCAACCCACTTAGTAAAATAATCGGTTGCAGTAAGGATATACTTATGCTGTTTGGAAGAAGGTGGATTAATCTCCCCAATGATGTCCAATCCCCATTGCTCAAAGGGCTGTTCAATGTTGACTGGTTGCAAAGGGAAGGCCGGTTTTCGTTGTCTTCCACTAGAAGTTTGGCAATTGAGGCATTTCCTTACATACTCGTGGGCATCTCTAAATAGAGTGGGCCAATAATATCCAGCATGAATAATCTTGTGAGCTGTTGTGTCAGCTCCAAAATGTCCTCCTGCTGGTCCATCGTGTAACTCCTGCAAAACCTTTTGGGCTTCAGATTTCTCAAGGCATCTTAATAAAATAGAATCATAATTCTTCTTAAAAAGCACATCATCAATAATTGTAAAACTCTTCGCTTTTAACCTGATGGCCCTTTTGTTTTTGTAAGACAGATTTGGAGGTGCATAACCATTCTTTAAGTAAAAGATTAAATCTGCATATTGAGATTCAGAATCAGTAACACTTATCTGATTGATTTCTTGAGTTTGATTTGTATCACTTGATTCTGGAATGTTGGATGCTCCTGCCAATATCCTGCAAAAACCTTGGCCCCTAACAATCTTTGCTGGCCTAATTTCTAAGTCATACTCTTGAAGCGCTGTGACCCAATTTGCCCTTTTTTCACCCAACTCTTTTTGAATTAATAGTTGCCTAACTGCCAGGAAAGGAACTATTACTTTTGTATGGGTTTTCAGAAGGAAGGGTCTGTAATGTTTGACAGCTTTCAATACAACAAAGGCTTGCTTTTCAATGTCGGAGTAATTCAATTCGGCACCCTGAAGATTTGAGCTAAAGAATGAGATGGGTGCTTCCAAATTGTCATCATTTAATTGCATGAGTACTGCAGCATAAGATAAGTCGGATGCAATGGTATACAATATAAAATGATTGGAAAAATTTGGAGTATTTAAGGTTGGGGCATTGATTATTGATTGCTTGATTAGATCAAAAGCTTCCTTTTCTACTGATCCCCACTTAAAGACTGAATTCTTCTTAATCATTGTCTGAAGTGGCAAAATAATCTGGGAAAAATCTGGAACAAATCTTTTAACAAAATTGATCTGGCCTAAAAATGACTGCATTGATTTTTTATTGTGAGGGAATGGGATTTCAGAGATTTCTTTGATCCGATCAGGATCAATATAAATGCCCTCTTTGGATACGATAAAACCCAAGAGCTTCCCTTGATCAAGAGCAAAGAATGACTTTTTAGGGTTAAGAGAAATACCATATCTTTTGCAACGCTGAAAAATTTGATTTAAGTCGTGCAAGTGATTAGATCTCTCTTTAGAGAATACAGTAATATCGTCTAGATAGACGACTACTGTTCTATTAATTAACCCTCTAAAAGCTATGTCCATGGCTCTTTGGAATGTCGCTCCTGCATTTATAAGCCCAAAAGGCATTTTCTGATATGCATATGTTCCCCATTTCGTCCTGAATGTGGTTTTAAGCTGGTCATCAGGATGAACTAGAACTTGGTTATATCCTGAGAAACCATCAAGAAAGGACATCAATTCAGAGCCTGCCACTGATTGAAGTATTTGCTCCATAGTAGGCAATGGGAAATTGTCTTTCAAGCTTGCTTTGTTCAAGTTTCTGAAATCAATACAAATTCGAATGTCGCCATTTTTATTTCTGACTGGCACCATATTAGAGACCCAGTTTGAGTGTCGGACAGGAAAAATAATCTTGGCTTTCAAGAGTTTGTTAAGTTTCGACTTTATCTGGCTCTCTAAATTTGGATGTATTTTTCTTAACTTCTGCTGAATCGGTTTCTGATCGGGAAGCATAGGAATGGTATGTTGGATAATGGATGTGTCATATGTCTTCAAATCATCATATTTCCAAGCAAAAATTTGTTTGTTTTTCCTTAACAGTTTAATGAATGCCTCTTTTTCGTCTGAAGAAAGTCCTAATCCTAAATTGATATTTTGAGGGGCTTGCTCGGTACCTAAATTTATCAATTCAAACATTAGGGTAGAGCTTTGGAGTTTTGCATTAATTACAGGTTTGAACCTGTCTTTAATATCATAAAGATCTTCCAGCTTTACTACAAGCTTGGGAATTGCATTTTCTTGAGGTGTTTCTTTCATTTGGGAGTCATGCTCATCTTCTTCAATGATTTGATTATCATAGGACTTTTCAGAAGTTAAGAATTGCAAAATATCCTCATCATGGTTGAATACTCTCCAATTAGTGATATTATCAGGAATTGAAGGCCTAAAAATCAATTCTACGGAAAATCTATCAGGGCTGTAGTCTTTCGAAGGTAGAAGCTTGGAAGCTACATTGGCTAGTAGGTCGGCTGCCGAGTTTTGTGACCTAGGAATGGAGGAAATGTTGAATGCCGAAAAATGTGAGGTAAGATCTTGCACTAGCGATTGATAATGCTTGAGGTGATTTGAGAGACAATGAATTGCATTTCTCACCTGTTTAACAATTATTTCAGAATCGCCAAATACTTTTAGATATTGCACTTTAAGGCCGATTGCTTTATATAATCCCTGGACTAAAGCTTCATATTCGGCTGTGTTATTAGTGCATTCAAATTCTAGCCTACAGGACAGCATTGTCTTTTCTCCTTGTGGACTAACCAAAATGCAACCTGCTCCTGAGCCCTCGCTGGACTTGGAGCCATCAAAATATAAAGACCAAAATAAAGGAGTATTAACAAACATATTTACAGTTTTTTCATCATCATTGAAACATCTAGACCTATCTGTTTGTGAAAAATTCTCAATCTGAGATGTAAAATGATTGACTGAAAAAGGAGATGGTTGGGCAACAAAGTTGCCAAAGAACGACTCTGACGAATAATTCCCCAAAATGTTGTTGTTGAACGCTACAGGTTGGTTTTCTTGCTCAAATTCAGTAACTGTGTGGGTCATATGTTTCTCACGATCAATCCTTATTTGATTTGGCTTACCCTTGTAGGGAAGCCACATATGTGACCAATCAGTGGAAACGTACCCATGCAATTTTTCGGACCAATCCCTACTCAGAATTAAACCGTAAAATTCAGGTATATCGGCTATTAGGATGTCAATCCTTTGTACTACTCTGGGATCAGCAGACAACCTGATAGTTACAGAATTAATTTCACCCACAACCTGCACTTTGGTCCTGTCCAACTGTACAATATGAATAGCCGACTTCTGGGGTTCAATGTTCAGTTGAGAGCAAACTGAAGCAGGCATTATGTTAGATGATGCCCCTGAGTCGATTAAACAGTTGTGCAGGTTTCGATTATAGATCTCATAGGTTAGAAGGAATGGTGGAGTATAAGAGTTTGATCTATCTCCAATCAAAACTGAATCGGTAGCTTCAACCATACTCGGAGGAGGTTGGCCTGAATCATTAGCAGCTTTAGCACTGGGAAGAGGTGTAGAAGGAACGGCATTTAATTCTTTAAGAAGTAATTTCTGCTGATGCTTTAATTTACTAAGTTCAAACATGGTGATGTTTTCTTTAGTTTTCTTCATATCATCAACAATATTATATTCCATTGAATCGGATACCACTAATGTTTTAGATGTTGAAGGAGAATTAGAAGTTGAAGGCTGGTTTTGGGGAACTACTACAGGTGATTTCTTTGGAGGAACTTTTTCCTTTGTTGTGGGGGCACCTGCACTCCTTTTCTTTGAAGTTTCCTGGACAGGTTCAGAAGTACTTCTACTTCTAGTAGTGACCGGGAAGGCTTCTTCTTCATTATCGGTATCAGAGTTAGGGAGTATAAAATCCCACATTCCGTGGCATTCAGCTACTTCTTCTTCATCATCAGTTTGTGAGGTTGTTTCCTCTTCTTCTTCTTCTTGCTCTGAATCTGCATTAGATATGACATTCGGTGGTTTTGATTCAGTTTTCTTATAAGTCCTAAATGGTCTTTTGTTTGAGGTTTCGGCGACCTGTTTCTTTCTGTCAACCATTTCGTTAGACAAGGTTTTCAGGACCTTTTGCAAACCTTCCATGTCGTATGGGTCCTTTGGGGTTTTCTTCTTAGAATCCTCTTTGAAAGAGACTTTTTTGGCTTTTCTGTCCTCCAGAGCAGCTTTCTTCTCTAGAGCATTGATGCGCTTTTCCACGGCAAGCGCTTCTTTCATGTTTTCGGCTAAGGTAGGTTTTTCGGCCCTGTCTACAAAAATGGCTATATTGGCAGGTAGGGCGGTGATATACCATTCGCTTCGAATTTGTTCGCTTGGTTTGGAGGCAGTAGGGATTTTATTTAGGAGCTTATTGAATCTAGCATTAAATTCCTTTATTGGTTCCCTATGCTCTATTCTCAGATTGGAGAGATCGTTTATTAAAGTAGCCAAAGACCTATCATCTCCATATTTGGTAAGAAACTGCTCTTGGCAAGTGTTCCAACTGGTAATGGAACCAGAGGGTAAAGAAAAATACCAGGATCCTGCTGATCCTTGCAAGGTATAAGGGAAAAGCCTAACGACAACATCTTCTTCTGTTACTCCTTTCAAGTTGACTGCCAACATGAAATTATTGATATGTTCCTCAGCCTGGGTCCCATTATCTGGGTTAAATTTAGGTAGCCATTTTTCAGGAGCATCTGGTAAAGGATGCAATGGTGCAGGCATGTTGACTGCACCTGGCCTGGTCCATGGGTCTGCCATTATAATAGCAACAGTGGTTGATACTACTGTTGGAATTCCAGATGTATGGGAAGGAAATAACGATGAGGAGTGAGCAGGTTGGGATGTTGAGGTTTCTAATCCCTGGTGGACAACAATATGTAATGGGGGAGTGGATGGTAGACTTTGCAGAGGGGAAGATGCAATGGAGGATGTGGATGAAAGCTCTTCACTATCAGATCCTTCAGTATATTTTTTCGCCTTTTTCCTTTTGGGTAAAGGGAACTCAGTGGGTTCAATACCGAGCTTCTCGCTCTGAAGTCTGGTGAGAGGGTGAGGTAAATTGAACTGCGAAGTCGCACTGCTTTGTGATACCTCAGATTTCTGTGGCGAAATCGAGAAGCTCTGAAGTTTGTGGATAAGAGACTGGACTTCAGGGGATTCAAGACTTAATTGTTCTGGAGTATGATGAGTTTGAGCAGTGGTAGTTGATTCCTCTTCTTCTTGTTTGGATACCGGCGAACCAGTATGCAAATAGGAAGATCGAGGGGATTCGGAGGGAGAATTACTCTTAGGATGGCTTATAGGTTTTGACTTATGTGCCATTCACAGTTGAGGCCCTCCTTCTAGCGCCAAAAATGTTGATGCCTCGAAAATCGCTGCAACAACATCGGGGATAACCACCCAGTCCGGACCTTAATACAGCTCCTTTTCCGTTTGGAATAGTGGCTCTGACTGGGGATAATGGGACCAGTTTCCCAAAAAGGTAGATAAACGGGATGAATGAATGATAAAACTGAGCTAGCGATGGGCGAATGACTAAATCTATTGGCAAAAATAAAAGAAATATAATCTATCCCAGGAATCTATTTAGCTTTGAAGTGTAGCGTTTGATGGTCCAAGCCTAAAGACAGGCATATAGATGACTCTATCTATCAGACGCAGATATTAATACATTTTATGATTGCTATGCCTAAATAGTTAAGCAAAGCGATTGAGCGATATTACTACACTCATTATTATATCATTGATACATGCATGATTGAAAGGAAAGCAAACTATAAAACATCCAATAGTGGAATGAATATGGAACCGCTGTTAAAACATATGCATGCGATCAATAATAGCAAAGATAACCAAATAACAATTTACATAACAAGAATGGATTCAGACATAGATAGAAATACCATATGAGTTGTTTAGACACTCCCGATATCAATCGCTACTTGTAGTTCCTCCTTCAACACAGAGACATTTCCATACAAAGACAATAGTGCACAATTGCATAAAAAGCTTCCTTATCAAATTTAGAACGATTGGTCCAGTTTCATAAAAGAATATTGACTGAAGCACAGTAGTGCAAACTTCAGTCTTTTAAGTCTGTTACAAAACTTTACGACCCTTTCTAAAAACATGAAAGGGTCTATAAATACTAAATTAATCTAAAACATCTAATAAACAGAAATCCTACATAATTGGCATCAATAACTTTTGATCCTATTTTTGGCAAGCGAGCTGGCAAGCGGGAGCATGATTCATCAAGTCGGTTGCTTTCCCTTGAATCTAAGCTGACTTATTGCAAGCATTGGCTCAACTTCGGGAGGTTTGTTGAGGTGCGAACTGAGCTGAGCAGCGTATGTGGCATCTTGAATATCGGGAATTATACAACCGAGTGCATCAGTTAAACACTTGAGGGCCAACCTTTGTGTGTGTGGCTTGATCAGAAAGAGCCAATATGCATCGGAAGTCAAAGTATTAACTCCAGCGATTAACCTTCCCTTCTCCTCCAAGTCAGGATAACTTGATTGCTCAATCATATTTGCTGTTGTTATGCTTCCAGGTGTACACTGGGAGATCATGTTCGCCAAGTAGAGGGTGTTGTTGACCAGATCAACCATATTGCTGGCAGTTAATTTACATCTTGAAGCCGCCCTTTCTGCTTTCATCACTTGAGTGTGCCATTCTGTGAAGAGTATGTCCTTGTATGTTTCTTGGATTCTGGGCAAATTCACTGCTTTTCCCACATCAGAATCTTGCCAATCAAGATATGTGGTTATGATTTCCTCAGCTTGGTCTAAATCATTCCTGGCCTTTTCCACCTGCTGACATACGGAGGTAGTTAGCTCGCACAATGGTTCTGCCTCAGTGAGTTGATGACATAGGAGCCTAATCTGCAATATTAATGCACTCTTTATTTGAGATGCCTCGACTCTGAAATCCTCCACTTTTTGGGTGCCCTTTATGACTTCGAGCTGTGCCGACAATTGAGCTATTTGCTCATCTTTCGTTTTCATCATCAGCTCATTTGCTGTCCTCAACTGCGCCAATGCCTCCGATAATTCCTTTTGTTTCTGGATCGCGCTTTGGTCGATCCTCTGCCTCTCTGTCTGCAATTGTTGGGTTAATGAATTGTTCATTTGCTGTTGTGCTAGCAACTGCTCTTCTGCTTGCGCTGCCTTCTGCTTTGCCTCGGTCACTTCTGCCTGTAGTGCAAAAATTTCTTGGTCCTTAGTCTTCAATAGAAGACTTACCTCCGATGCCTTATCAATAGTCGCTGCAGAATAAGCTCCTGCATACTGTGACAACTTTGTTAGGTCATCGGAGGGGTCCAATTCCTCCTTCCATACTACATTACCCGTGACTGTTTGCTCTGGAAAGATAGAAGGTTGATCAGTCCTTCGTCTTTTCCTTGATCGCTTTACAACTGCTCTATGCCTTGGGCTGTAGAAAACATCCAGGGGAGGAATATCTTCCACCTGGAGAACAATTTGATCGGAAGGGTCTTTAGGAATTACCTCAACATCCTTAGAAATGGGTGGGCCACTGGTTCCACTTAGAACCTGAGGAGAAGTGATGTCCGGTGTGTCATTTGTTTTGGAGGTGTCCGTATCTTTGGAACCTTCCTTTCCACTGATAATAGAGTCAAATTGCTTCCACTGCTGGAGCAATTCAGGATCAATGGTGGTTTGTTTCTGCTTCTCGACTTGGGACTCGCTCCGCTCTTTTTCCTGCTCTTTCCTCTGTTGCTCCTCTTGTTCTTTCCTCTGTTTTTCTTCTTGTTCCTTTTTCTACCTATCTGCCAGTTCTTTTTTCTGTTTCTCCTCTCGTTCCCTCTTCTGCTGTTCCTCTACCTCTTTCTTCTTTCTCTCTTCTTGTTCCATTTGTGCTCTCTGCTGTTTTTCTGCTTGTTCTTTCTTTTGCCTTTCCGCCTGTTCTTTTCTCTGCCTTTCTGCCTGTTGCTTCTTTTGCCTTTCATCCTGTTGCTTCTTCTGCCTTTCCTCCTATTGCTTCTTCTGATCTTTTGTTGTAACAGGAGGCTGGCTTGACTATTGCCGACCAGGCTCGCTTGAAGATGTCGCTGGGGTTGTTGCCAGTAAATCTAGAGGCAGAGTTTGCAACCTCTGCTCTCTAAGTTTATTGAACTCAGTTAACCCTTCATCATTATATTTCATCCTAGCGAGTTCTTTAGCATGGACTATTGATTCGGAGGCAACGAACAGGTCATCAAACATATCTTCTTGATGATCAATTTTAGTCAATTTGGCCTGTTCTAATGCAGTGTAAGCAGTTTTCTTTGGATCATATAGCCTATTTGGGATAGTGGCCAGAGTTAAGGACTGAATCTTTATGGCTTCCTTTTCTGCATGCTTGAGATCATGCAGAGTATAAACACCAATTCTCAAGGGAAAAGAGGGCCAGCCCCTCTTCTTTTCTTTCTTGAGAGTCTGTGTAGTACTCTCGGCCATAATCTGATAGGCGATTTCTCTAGCTAGCAGTTTATCTGGAATATACAAAGGGAGAACATGCGGATTGGCTTGGCTCCCGAAAACCCTAACGTAGGTAAATCTCTCTTCTCCAAACCAACTTGCTACCGCTGGTAAATCAAAGGAAGCTAGATAGGAGATTTTGGGAATGGGCTTATCAAAAACAGAATAATGAATGGGAACCATAAAGCCATTGCAGATTTGGTACAAATGGTGCTTGTAAGAAGACTTCCACAATTTCTGGTGGTATATATGAATGGGTGAGGGGTCTTGGGCGGTCCACCTCCAACCGAGGACGGGAAACTCAGAATTGAAACATAATGTATCTAAAATATATGCACTGTAATAAAACGGGGGAATTTTCCTTTCAGTGACAACAGAATTAGCTCTAAAATCACGAACAGCTACGGCTAGCTTATCAGAGAGAATAGTGGCCCAATCCATGATTATGTTGTTTACTGCTGCCTCCATTAGAGGAACCATCTCTATGGTGAAGTTAGCAGAGCCATGTAATCCCCATAGCCTACACATCATTATCCCCGCATAGCAATAGGGAGAAGCCAAAGAATCGACTGAGTACTTACCGGAAGACTCATGCTTGTGTTTGGCCGGATTCTGCCTCCAATCCCGGATGGGTTCGGATTCCACTTCATTATCAGCTGCAAATTTCTCCAGGAACGTCTTGTTATACACCTTCTCTGGCTCGGGCAAATGATACATTTGCCTTAGATGCTCTGGCTTGAACGATCCGAAAATCCTCCCATCTCTGGTGCTAAAAGTCCTGTCGAGGATTGGAATTTCCTCAATTGCCCATTTCGTGACGTCTGTGTAGGGAAGAATCTGTTCTCTGGCCGCTATCCTGTGAAGGAAAGAGTCGGCCAAATCTTTGAGAGTAGAATCAGACTTCTTGAGTAAGTCCACACTAGCTTCCGTCACTGTTACCACTGGTTGTTCGGCCTCTAGCAGATTATAAGTGCCTTGCCATGTAGCTCTGGTGAGACCCGTGCATGTGGTATCCGATATTAAGCCCTTCTTTTTATCTGCGGCAGCTTGTCCTGCAACTGATGTAGCAGAGGAACCCGCGGTCTTCTTAGATTTCTTTCCCATCTTGCTCAGGCTTCTCTCGAAGGATGAATTCTACACAAAGGCAAGAAAAACCGTAACATAGAAACATAACAACGAAAATCTATAGTGGGAGAGATATATCAATCGAAGCGTGCCGAGAGATTAGCTCTCAAAAAATGGTTGCGGATCCAATCACCGGGAAGATCTTAAATGATACATTAAATGGCAGTTTAAGTCTTGCTACTCTTTAAATGCTTATTACACCGTTATCCGGCTGAATGACCCCCTTAAGCGTGCAATGGATATTTTGGCGGTTGAGCGCAGGTAATCGTTAATCGAATGGGAAAAACTTTAAATACGAATGCATCACCTTATCCCTCCATTTAACGGCTTTTTCGAAATCCGTGCTTTATCAATCGGATATCAATAATACTTTAGATCTTCAAGTTATGGCTTTTGAAACGCCGATTTCCGATAGCGATATCGCATCGCTTTAGGAGAATAGGTATTATATAACCATAAGCATAGGATCCTCCCGAACGCCGATATGCGACATCGCATCGAATAGTGTGGAGAAATATAACAAGGTGCATTTAGAGTGAAGTGTCGATTCTCCGATCGCCGATATCGCATCGCATCAGTGGTTAGACCTGGGCGCCTTATTAATGTGCATGGGATGTTGCCGACTGCCGATTGCGAAATTGCATCGGATCGGAGTAAATGTCTTAAGATGGTTTGACTGCATACGAAGTATCGCCGATAGCCGATCGCCGATTGCGCATCGCGTCGGAGCTTATGTTATGTGTGTTTTTTAAGATGTGTATGGAGTATTGTCGATCGCCGATAGCGAAATCGCATCGGCAGAGACCATTGTGCCACTTAAATGTGTTTTCCATGTCATTGCGATATGCGATCTTGCGATCGCTTTATCGCAATAATAAAAGATTGTTTTATTTGTTGAGAAATGGTTGTTCTCAAGGTTTAAATAAATGAGCTCATTTGATCATCGGACCTTTTTTGAACAACAAAAATATTGATACCAATTAAACTTTCAAAGGGACCCATTCCATATGTTAACCTTTATAAATAAAAATGATATGAAATTGGGGGTTGTTGTAGAGCACAACAGAAGGATATGAACTTCTCAGAAAATGTGTTATTATTAGAAAAAATCTTAGTGTTTTTATGATTTATATTATTTAAAATTATTTAAGACAATGAAATAAACTATTTATGCATTCATTCATGCATTCCAGAAAATGTAGGAATTTTTAATCTTTTTAATTTGTGCAGAATGTGGAAGTGAAAAAAAGCCTTTCATTGTTCCCTGACCCTTTTCACTATACATTCTTCACAAACCCTCTTTCCTTCCTCCACATATATGTTAAGACACCCCTTGATGCCTTCTGAGTATTTTTGTCTATCTTCTTTAAAGAATCCATATATCTGTTCAACAGGGATCTCTTGGGCATACATATTTTTAATGTATCATTGGTGTAATTACTGTAGAACCACATATTTAATCAGATTTCATTTCTTGAACAAAATTCAATTTCAAAAGGAGTATGTGCAAAGATCAAGAACTTTAAACAATAAAAATGTTTACTACCCCTCGGAAATCAACATAATGAACTTGTGAAAATCACATGAAGCCGTTGGTTTTATATTATTATTTATGCAATATTTAATTAAGTGTCTTTTTAATGCATATGAACAAACTTTCTTTCTATGCAATCTGTGTAAGACTAATTTAATATGCATGGTCAAGGCATGGACAAAAATGACTCTTTTTGTGATTCACAAAGGAATCTAATTTTGTGATTTGTGGAGGAAGGAGAAAGGTTGTAGAGGAAGTGTGAGAAAAGGAGTGTGTGAAGAAATTAAGTGCGGGAAAGTTTGTTAATTTGAATCATTATTTTTTCATATGTATTGCACATAACGTTCATTGCTCCTCTACACTTTGCACAATGAAAAAGTTCACTACCCCTTTGCATTCAACACAATGAAAAGATCCACTTTCCATATGCAACCCACACTTTTCCTCACCCTTTTTACCACTTTTGCATTTCTCCTCTCCCTTATCTCTGTATTCAACGTAATAAAAGCTTCTGCACACCTGCATTTTGTACAATGTCTCAAAAAATCTTGTTATTTTGTTATATTTCTAAGGCACATTGTTGGGCGCCCACATGTGGGAAGTGCAGATGCTACGACAAGAGCTATGTGAAAAAATAAGCAAAAGCGAACAAGAGCTTCATATAATAAAAATTTCAACTTAGCTTCTGGACTCTGCAAAAAGAAAATGTTCACTACCCTTGTACATTTCACATGAGAAAATGTAAGCCCCTCTATAGTATTAAATGAAGTTTCCTTTTAATGCATAACTATTAATGTTCAATACAATGCAGGAATTTTCACCTTCGAATTTCATACAATGTATCAAAAAATGATGATATTATGTAAAATAAAAGTTTCAACTCCAATTCTGCACTCTACACAATGAAATCATTCATTGTCCTTCTACCTACTCACAATTAAAACATTTATTTCCCCCACACCATACACACTTCCCACACTTATCTAGACACATAAATAACAACAAATTGCAAAATTGTCATTTTCAAATAACGAGAAAATGGAGACCCAATGATAAGAAAGATAACCTTAATCTAAGTCATGTTTTTGAAGGGCCACATGTGTGAAGTACGGGGGTGTCGTAGGATCTATGAGTGGATATAAGCGACCTTGACTCTCTGCACTCTACATAAAGAAAACATTCACTTTCCTTCTAATTTGCAGCCTTAGTATATAATATCAAATGAAATTTCATTTTAACTATTAACTTTTTTTAGTACAATGTATGAATCTACACCACCATATTTTGTATAGTGAATCAAAAAATATTGGTATTTTGTTATAATTCTAAGACATATTATTGGGCACCCACATGTGTAAAGTGTAGAGGGGTCGACAAGAGTTATGTGTGGAGATAAGAAGAGGTAGTAAACTTTATGATCAATGTTTAAACTCCACTTTCACACTCAACAAAAAGAAAATGTCCAGTTCCCTTCTCCTTATGCACAATTTAAATGTTTACCATCACTCACTACTCCGCAGTTCACGCAATTATGAAAATGCGTAAATAACAACAAATTATGGAAACGTAGGTATTCTCTTATCAACTCCACTTCCACACTTGACCAAAAGAAAAGATTCATTGTTCTTTTGCACTACAACCTTAATATCTAATATCAAATGAAGTCTCCTTTTAATGTGTAACTATTAACTATGTTTAGTACAATGTATGAATTTTCACCTCCGCATTTCGTACAATGTATCAAAAAATCTGTTAAATTTTGTAGAGTTAAAATTTAATTTCTAATATCATAAACCATAGAAGATAGTTAATGAATAGAAAGATAGAAGATTTGGTCCAAGACCAAGGAAAATCACCACTATGGGGGAAAACCCTTTTAAAAATTATATTCTATTATATTGTCTTCAAATGTTCAAGATAGATACATAATTAGAGTACAAAACACATTTTATAAATAACAATAGTAACAGCCCTTTTTAATATGACAGCTTCAAAATACCACCGTGAGCCTCCAAAGGCTTCCAAAAAAAGTCTAGACACAAGTGCATGAACAAAGTAAATAAGTATGAGAGTTAAAACTGAGAGAAATATTGTCCAAATGCAAGAGCAAAATGCTACTACAGCGAGGGAAGTATACCAACAATCAAACTCTGGTGCGAAAGTAATATTAAGAATAGAATATGTTTCGAGCAAGGTCAATACAAGAGATAAATACTTCTAACGTGAGAGAAATAACAACTACAGTAATACTTCTTTGGAGAAATTGAATCAACAACAACAAATAACAAGAGCAAAAACATCTAGTGTGAGAGTTGAATGAGAGTTTTGAGATATGTCGATAGATCTGCCAAACAATAAAACTACTAGAAAATGGATCTACCAAACATTAGATCTTCCAAACAATAGATATTCCAGTGATGATAAAAGAACTACAAATATGCAATAGTTTTTCTACTAATAATAAGTGATCTACTACTAACAATAAGAAATATGCCAATGATGATAAGAGATCTACAAATCTGAATCAGGGAGTAATGTGCGACAACTTGGAACAAATGCCAGAGGGGAGACACATGCTACCATGTAGAATGAATATCACTCAGTAAATAAGACTAAGAAACCATAATAGCTCAACACATAGGCTAAGAATCCATAATATCTCAACTCAAACACTAAGAATCCACAATAGCTTGGCTCAAAGCCTAAGAATCAATAATAGCTCAATTCAAAGGCTAAGAATATGTAATAGCTCATCTCAAAGGATATGAATCCATGTTGTTCAAGAACACCAACATATATGTTATTCAAGAAAACGAACATCTTCAAACTTGAGTGAGATACAACTTACCATAACTGGTAAGGATCATCATCCGATCTCAAGTAGCCAACACCTATTGGCTAGATGGGTGCGAAAGAAGATGCACGATTAGGGCATTCTCCTCATTGGAATTCCCTAATCCTCATGAGCTCACTAGCTCAATTCCTCATCCTTGGGAGCTCAACTAGGGGGGAGAGCACACATCTCAATGTTCTTGATCAGCTAGGTATCGAACCCCAAAGATTTACGTCCTTTAATCCAAGCATATCTCTAAACACTAGAAATTTCTTCTTCGACAGTGCTTTGGTAAGTGCATCAGTAATCTGCTCATTAGTCTAAATATGGTGGATTCTAACTGCTCCTCTTTGTACCATGTCTTGAATGAAATGATATATGACTTCAATGTGCTTGGATCTGTCATGAAATACAAGATTCTTAGATAATCGGATCCTACTCATATTATCATAGAATATCATTGTAGTATCCAAGACTTGCTCAAATAACTCTCCAAAGTGTTTTCCTAACCAAACAACTTCACAACTAGCTATGTTAGAAGCAATACACTCAACTTCTAGGAAACAAAGAGCAACGAATTTTTGTTTCCTTCTCATCCAAGAGATCATGATAGATCCAAAACTAAAACAACATCCTGAAGTGATTTTTTTGTCCACAATGTTTCTTGCCCAATCAAAATTAGTATAACCATGAAACTTTATATTTCCAACAATATATCAAAGACTGAAATTAATTGGCCCATGTAAATATATAATCACATGCTTAGAAACAACTCAGTGATTATGTAAAGGCTTTATCATGAATTGACTCAAGGTCTTTACAACATAGAAAATATTAGGATGAGTGTTCACTAGGAACTTCAATGCTCCAATCAATTGTTGATACTTAGATGGATCAGATAAATCAAGTCGATATTCATCACCACCTAGTTTCTTGAAGTTCATATCCATGGGAGTGCTCATGGATTTTCACTCTACCATTCCAAACCCTCCCAATAGCTTTAAAACATACTTCCCTTGGGAGTGAATATTTTCACCAGGTCTCTCATAGACCACCATATCCAAAAGGAATTTCATCATCCCAAGGTATTTCATTTCAAATTTAGAGGTGAGCTCTCTCTTACACGGAATCATCAAAAGTTCATTACCTGTCAAAAACATATCATCAACAAATAATACCAAAATCAAAGGCATGCCTTGTATAAGTTTGGATCAACATTGCTCCTTGTGAATCAAAACTTTACTAAGTAGTTGTCAATGTGATAATAGCAAACCCTGGGGGATTGCTTTAAGCCATAGAGTTCTTTCTTCAATCTGAATAGACGGGTTCTTCTGTCATGTACCTCAAATCCTTGATTTTTTTCAACATATACTTCCTCCTGAAGAACACCATGAGAAAAGTTGTATTGTCATCCATCTGATGGAGATTCTACCCTTGACTAGTAGCTAAAGCAATAATAGAGAAAATGGTGGTATAATGAGAAACAAGAGAAAATATGTCTTAATAATCAATTTGCTTTTTCTAAGAGATTACTTGCCCTAAAAACCTTGATTTATATTTTTCAATATTTCCATTCATGCCATGGTTTATTTTGGACCACCCCTTTGAAGTCACAATTAATTTACCCTAAGGTCTAGGAACAACTTCTCATACATCATTTTGCATAATGGATTCATATTCTTCTGTCATGGCATTCTTCCATACTTGGTGCTTTTCTGCTTCTTCAAATGAGTGAGGTTCACTCTATATGATAGAACTCATAGAAACAACATAATTGTGATATCGATTGGGTTTCTTTCTTTCTCTAAAAGTGCCCCTGGGAGAAGTATGTTTTTCAACATCCTATAGAGTATAATCCATAGAGGAATTTTCCTATATGGAGGAGGATCTAATGGATACATAGTCTCAACATGTTCATCTAGGTCCTCATGATTAGGTTCATGGGTGGAGGGATTTGCATCATCATTTGTTTCTTTAGAAGAGATAGAAGGAGGACTAATTATTACTTTTTTAAGAGCTGCATTGCAATCAAATGTTTCATCTATGGTAAAGTCTATTGTTCTTTGACCAGGTATATAAATTTTGAATTCTTTATAATCTTCACAATATCCCACAAACATAGCTTTCTTACCTAAAGCCTCAAGCTTGTTCTTCTTTTATTTTGGTACATGAAAATAAACAGGACTATCAAAGATCCTTAAATGACTAACAAGTTTCTTTCCTGTGAATACTTCTTCAGGATTCTTGTCATGATAATTCTCTTTGAGGAGTCATGTTCTGTACATATATGACATTGTAGGCAGCTTCTCCCCATAGGAACTATGGCACATTCTAATCATGTAGCATGGCACAAGAAACCTCAATGATAGTTTCATTCTTTCTTTCTGTCGCACCATTATGTTCAAGATTATATGGTACAATGGTCTCTTTCTTGATATCAACTTCTTTGCAAAAGTCTATGAATTCATTTGAAATGAATTCTCCTCCAATATATGATCTGAACACTTTGGTTTTCTTTCTAATTTGGTTTTCAATCAACACCTTAAAATATTTAAACATATCAAAGGCTACATTTTTGTTCTTTAGAAAGTATATCCATGTTTTTAGAGAGAAATCATCCAAACAGGTAATATAATACAAATATCCACCTATGGATGTCACTCACATAGGTCCACACAAACTTGAATGAATTCGCTATAGAATTACATGATATTTAGTATTGCTAGAGGGAAAACTCCATCTTGTTTTATTTACGCTTTCACAACCAGGGAAACCACCATCATGTTTTGATTGGATTTATGGAATTCCATAAACAATCTTCTTTACTTTGGGTAGTGCCTTATAATGAATATGAGAAAATTTGCAGTGCCATAACTCGATCTTATTGAAATTACATTCTTGAGCCATATCTTTAATAGGTCTTCCAATGACCTTGTAAAGATCTTCGACTCTCGATCCAAGAGTAAAAGGATTTTTCATGTTTTTTTGTCTGGCGAGGTTAACTTGTTTCCTTTTATAAAAGACAAATTCATTCCTTTATCTTCAGGAGTAGATATAGATATAATAATTTTCTTTAAACCAGGTACATATAAAACATCTTTAAGATGAATAGTTTGTCCATGATCCAAATGAAAATAATCTCAACCAAACCCTTTTATAGGGTATGTAGTTTTATCTCCAAGGATAATGCTTAAACTAGTCTCCCTCTCAACCAAATTAGAGAGGACTTATTTATAACAACATTATTGTATTTCATACCTTACCTTAAAATACATCACTGTTCTTGATCTTATCTTCACCACAACTTTGATACCATGTTAAATTTTGTAGATTTAAAATTTAATTGAGATAATAATCCATAGAAGACAAACAATGAATACAAAGACATAGGATTTTCTCCAAAGACCAAGGAAATGCCCCATTATGGGGGAAAACCCTTTTTAAAATGCTCTTCTATTAGACCATCTTCAAATGTTCATCAAAGAGATACACAATCAGAGTACAAAACCCCTTTTACAAATAATAGTAGTAACAACCCTTTTTAATATGACAGCTTCGAAATACCACCACAAGCCTCGAAAGGCTTCCAAAACAAGAGGAGTAGACACAAGTGTGTGAAAAAAGTGCACAAGTATGAGAGCTAAATACTAAAAGAAATATTCTCCAATTCAAGATTAGAATGTTACTGAAGTGAGGGAAATATATCAACAATCAAACTTTGGTGCGAAAGAAATATCAAGAATAGAATATCTCTCGAGTGAGATCAATACAAGAGCTAAATAATTCTAGCGCGAGAGAAATACCAACTACAATAATATTTCTCGAGAGAAAAAGTGTTAACAATAACAAATACAAGAACATAAACCACTAGTACAAGAGCTAAATGAGATTTTTGAGATCAGTAAATAGATCTGCCAAATGATAGATCTGCAAAACAATAGATCTACGAGATAATAGATCTGCCAAAAAATAGATCTTCCAAAGAATACATCTGCCATTAATGATAACAGATCTATAAATATGTAATAGATCTACTACTGATAATAAGATATTTGCCAATGATGATAAGATATATGCAAATCTGCAATAGATCTACTGCTAATAATAAGAGATCTTCACCGATAATAAGAGATCTTCCAATGGTGATAAGACATCTCTAAATCTATAATAGATCTGTTACTGCCAATAAGAGATCTGTGAATGATGATAACAGATCTGCAAATATGAAATAGATATGCTACTAATAATAAGATAGATAAATTACTGATGTGAGGGCTTGATCACCAATGTGAGATCTAGATCACCAAAGCAAGAGAGAGAACTTTATGCGTTCAAATGAATGCTTCTATTCAATATATACAAGATTTTGAGGCAAAATCCCTCCTCGAATTCACTGTTTTGGAAGCTCCTACAAATGAATGCTTCTATTCAATATATACAAGATTTTGAGGCAAAATCCCTTCCTCAAATTCACTGTTTTGGAAGCTCCTACAGTGATCCATTCGAATTAGATAACTTCAATGATTTTATTTTGCACATGTCTAATTTATTTATAAACTTTATTGAAATAACATTTTCTCTTATGAAAAATAATTTTCTCTTGAGAAATAATTCCCTTCAAGTGTGAAAGTTGTTAACCACAAAAAGTGATTTCTAGGGAAATTTCTCCCTAATTGCTAAAACAATCAACAAAAACTTGATATTTTGTTATAATTTTAAGACACATTGTTGGGCAGCTACATGTGCAAAGTGCGGAGGCACCAACAAGAGCTATGTGCGAAGATAAGCAAAGGTGGAGAAGCCCTTCATACAATAAAAGTTTTGACTCCACTTCCACACTTTGTACAAAGAAAATGTTCATTTCCCATCTACATTATGCACCAAAAAATGGGAGCCACGCTCTAATATGAAATGAACTCTCCCTTTAATGTGTAACTATTAACTATGTTCAATACACAACATATCAAAAAATCTTGATATTCAATGTATTGTATGAATCCCTACAATGTATGAATTTGCTCCTCCGCATTCCATACAATGTAATTCAATATAATGTATGAATCCCCACAATGTATTAATTTGTTCCTCGGCATTTCATACAATGTATTCCGTTATAATTCTAAGACACATTGTTAGGTAGTCACATGTGTGAAGTGGAGAGGTGCCAACAAGAGATATGCATAAAGACAAATGAAAAGCAAATAATCATTACATATTATAAAAGTTCTGACTCCACTTCCTCACTTTGCACAATGAAAACATTCACTTCCCTTCCACACAATTAAAACGTGTGTTGTCACTTAACACTTCACAGTTCTCATACTTATGAAAATGCATAAATAAGGACAAATTGTGAAAATTAAGATATTCTAGATAATGAGGAAATGACAAATTATGGAAATTTAGGTATTCAGCATAACGAAGACACTTTCTAGGATATCGTATAATGATATGGTTCACTTCTTCTTTGTTACTTACTGGGTCATTTCAGTCCTGGTCAATGAAACGCATAATTGTGCCAACGGAAAGTCAAATAAAAATGTCCAGTTACAATCCCTATCCATGTAGATATAACAATAATATGCTACTCCAAGCGATGCATTTCCTACCTACGACTTTCATGACTATAATTTGTCATATATTACGAAGGAAGCTCAGTGTGAGAGTGCGGAGAAGTGGGAAGCTCATTGTGCAGTAGTGTGAAAAAGTGTAGAGCTTTCATAGTTCCCCGCACTCTTGCATAATGAGCTCCCTCTTACAAGAGTCTTCTTTCGGCAAGGTTTAAATGCAAATGAGCCATGTATTCAGATTCATTCAGATGCTTAGATGAAGACGTTCAATCCTTAGACGTAGCTAAGCATTTCGTGTAATTGCTCTTCGCTAATGATTGTTGCTTTGATCTTTTTCCACATGCGCATGTGCTTTACAACTTCTTGCCATCGTTTGAAACGAGCTATCTGTCGAGACAAGCAAAGGCAGAGAAGCATTACATACAATAAAAGTATCAACTCCACTTCTGCACTCCACACAAAGAAAATGTTCACTGCTTTGCGCACAATTAAAACATGTACTATCCCTCGGTACTCCGCACTTCCCACAGTTATGCGAATTGTGAAAATGCAGAGATTTGAGAAAATGACAAATTACGTATTCTCTAAAGGCACTCACAAAAAGAGACATGACTTTATTCTCGATTAATTAGTACTCGAAGCATGGACTATATAAATAAGAATTGGGTTATTAAAATAAATGCAATAATTCACCTCTATATGACTGTTCATAATTTTGGTTGTGAATGTTGATTTTTGTGCCCTTCTCTATTCATATTTTTGTGTTTGTTGTTCATGGAAAATGCAAGTGAATAGATAATAAATATATCATAGTTTGTGTCTATAAATTTTTAATTGGATTCACTTTATCCATAGCATAGTTTTAAGTCTTTTAAATGTTTAGAGTTCTAAAATTGTTTCAGATCTTCTCTATGTTATTCCTTTATAAGTTATGTGATAATCGAGGGGATATGAAACAATTCAAGGTTCAGTAGTTATGACGTGAAAGGCATTAAAAACAGAGTAATATAGATTTAATTGTGCAGATTAGAAGCACGTGAATTTCTCGTAACAGCTCTCCCCTCCACCTCCAAATTATTGGACGACCACAAATAAGTCAATCTCAGAGATGCATACCTCATAAATTGTTATGTTATGTAATGTCAATTATCCAGAGGTTCATGATTTATAAGACCATACTATTGGTTGCGTCGTTATGATAATCTAATCAACAAGTATTATCATATATTTGTTCCATTACATTTCCAAATTACATGCTTCGGGTGGGAAGATTGTATCTATGGTTTAAAGCTTCAGTTCTATGGTTTTATCAATGTTATGGGCTTATGGCGTTATTTCTCCAAATTTAGAGGAAAATATATTTAGGGTAAAAGAATTAAATCACAGTCGTGGCATTGCATTCTAATATATTATAAAAAAGAAAATGTTATAAAAAAAATGTTTGCATTCGATTTGGTCAGGGGATTCGGTTCTTCCTTCTTATGTTGATGAGGGCTGTTATTCTCTATTATTTACATTGTATTTTAAGTTAACTTCGAACACATCAAGCATTCAATTACGGTGTATTTACACCGTGATACTCCTCTTTAGAGAAAAAAATTAATAAATATAAATTTATATTTCACTTTATTTTTAATTTTAGTTATTTAAAATAAATTATTTATATATAAAACATTTTTTAATAATGTTAGACCAGTGATTCTATTTTTTTTTAATAAATAAAAATAACGGGCATCAACGGTATGAAGAGGTTGAAAGTGTCAATCAAGTCAACTTTGGTATTATTTAATGGTTGAAGTTTGGTTTTTTAAATGTTCGAAGTTAGGTTTAGTCATTTTAAATTATAATTATATGATATGAGTGTTAAACTAATATATTTTTAAACTCGTAGTAACAGGTTTTTGAATATTATAATTGAATTTTAATTCAGAAATCTTTTTTGTGTTAATAAATATTAAAACAAACAAATAAATATTTCGTTATATTTAAACTATTTAAAATTATTAGGTTATACGTGGTATTTGACTAAAACTATGTATTGATTTTAGGTAGTTGAACAAAGCCACACTAAAGAATAAACAACCTTCACTCCTTGACAAAAATAAATAACGTGTTTGAGTAATTGAAGGGAAGATAGGGTGTTTTCCAAAATCAACTTGAGATTACGGTATTATTAGGTAAAGATTAAGGAGAACACATGAGTGAGGCGATATCTTAAATTTGATATGGGCACTATGAGTTTGTCGTAGTATTGATTGGGTAGTGTTATTATGTGCTTCACTAATGGTATTTTTTGAATTATCTAGACAAGTTTGTTATTGTATACATGGATGATATTTTACTGCATTTTAAATCTAAAGAAGTATATGAACAAAACTTGATGACCATTTTACTTAGTGAGTATGATGATGATTTTACACGTACTTAGTGAGCTTATTAAGCCAAGTTGAGTAAGTGCTCATTTTATCAAAAAAAAATTAATCATTATTTATTTAGAGAACAGTGTTTTGGATTAATAACACTGTAAGGATTGGGTGGACATTTTGAACAAACTAATGTCGTTCATCCTTAGGACAAGGTGCGAAATCACTGAGAGAATAAATAGCGTGGATGCACCATTGTTCAGTGTTAGTCGTGGTGAAATAAAATTAGGAATTAGCCATTATGTAATAATTAATTATTTATTATCGAAATTGCTAAAATATATTAATTTAAATAATCATATAATCTAAGAAAAATAATATTATAAGCTACGGTTGACCTAGTCAATGTGAAATGCGAAGAAAACTAAACGTGACCATGATAAAAAAAAAATTTAATAATATTAATAATATCAGTAAATTTATATATAATAATATTGGTAAGGTTTGACCTATTGGGAGGAAACTAGCCATTATAATGAATAATTAATTTATATAATAATATATAGTAGAAAAAATAGTTAAAAAAATTTTAGTTAAAAATTTTAGTTATTATGTCATGAATTAGTTGGTAATAAAAATAATATTTATATTAATCAATTCAAATAATACTAGTAACCAAAAATAATTTATAATACTAGGTAAAGGACCTACTATTGTAAAAATAGTGAACTAATATAATAATATTAGGTTAAAAATGATGAAATGTGATTAAAAAAAAATGGGGGTAAACCTAATTAGAGAATGTTTGGTTGAAACCCTATTTAAATAGGATATATTTTATAGTCATGTGTTATAGAATCTTTTTGTAATTTTTTTTTTTTTTAATTTTTTATACTCATGTATAATAAAACTTCTTTTTTTTAAATTTTATATTAATGAAATTCTGTAATAAAAGAGACCATGAGCTAAATGATAGTCCACCTTATTGAAAGGAGGAAAATGAAGAGAGGAATAACCATCAACACGGGGAGAGCAAATAAAATCAAGAAGGAAAACATTTGAAGCCAAAAAAGATAGGGGAGGAGGGTGGAGAAGTTAAGAAATGAGAGCTGGAATCTAGCTTTTACTTAATTTCCAGCCATCATCCCTACTAAGGTTTTTGGCATGCCTCTCGATCTCAATTGCTTTCCTAAGTTTCCTGTGGTGGAAATGACTAATTTTAGCAAGGAACTTAGATTCTTCAATGCAGACATGGTGTTTTGATTTCTCAACATGTTCTGCAAGGGCTGAAGTGTGGGAGCGATTATGTCTGATGTCAGCAGCATGTTCATTAATCCTCTGCTAAATAGAGCTTCATGTTTCTCCAATGTAGGGGATACGAGGTAGACACATTTTGAGTCCTTTGGGTCAATAGGGTCCTTAACTGATCTAAGAGAATTTTTAATTGTATTGAGAGGCTTGAAGGAAGAAAAGACATTAGTTTTATTAAGAATATGGGCAATCCTATCTGTGGTTCCTTGAGGGCTGATAAAGGTGGAGTTGTTTTCATCCTTGTTTGATCTGATTATGTCCACAAGATGGTGGACCATCTATCTAATAGTTTGAGTTACATCAAGCTCAAGAAGAATCCCCTTAAATCCATTTCCAAAGAGGTTGCTTCTACGATTAAAGCAGATCCTTCTCTTAATCCCTTGTCCCGGAAACTCATTGAGAGCAACCCCCTTACCCCTAGAATCTATGGCCTTCCGAAGATTCATAAACTTGGTGCGCCCTTGAGACCCATCGTTAACACCATAAGCGGACTGACCTATCCTCTTGCTAAATTCCTAGCTCAAAAGCTTAAGCCTCTTGCTAGTTGCATTGATTCTTTTGTGAAAGACTCTACCTCCTTTATTCAAGAGTGGAAAGATATCAAGTTAGATCCTAGAGATTTACTTGTGAGCTTTGATAACGACTCCTTATACACCAAAATCACCATCCAAGAAGCCATTGATATCATTAATCGTATCATTGATAAAGACACTACCAAGTTGGTTGGCCTTTGCCTCACCTCTACATTCTTCAGTTTCCAAGGTGAGTTCTATGAACAAACTTGTGGTGTTGCGATGGGATCCCTTCTCTCCCCCATTGTTGCAAACTTGTTTATGGAATATTTTGAGACTAAGGCCCTTGCTTCCGCAAAATTTCGTCCTAAAAAATGGAAGAGGTTTATCGAAAACACTTGTGTCATCTAGCCTCATGGACGTGAGAAATTGGATTTGTTTCTCAAGCACTTGGATTCTCAACCTGACTCCATCAACTTAACCACGGAGGTTGAGGAGAATGGTCGCCTTCCCTTTCTTCACATCCTCCTCTCCGGGAGGGAGGATGGTTCCGTTTGTCACCAAGTTTTTCAAAAGAAGACTCACACAAAACAGTACCTCCATGCCAATTCTCATCATTTCCTAGCTCAGAAATTCGGGGTTCTCAGCACTCTCGCTACCCATTCTTTAAAAATCTCTCGTGATGACCACCTTAATTAGGAGAAATCTTATCTTCTTGAAGTTTTTGAAAACAATGGGTATAGCAGGTCTCATAGCATCAAGTCCTTTCCTGGAGCTTGCAAAGAGCCCAACGTTAAACCCACCCTTACTGATCTTATCTCTTTGGTTCATCTCCCATATATCCAAGGAACCACAGATAGGATTGCTTATATTCTTAATAAAATTTATGTCTTTTCTTCCTTCAAGCCTCTCAATACCATTAAAAATTCTCTTAGATCGATTAAGGACCCTATTGACCCAAAGGACTCCAAAAGTGTCTACCTCATTCCCTGCTCCTGTGGTATCCCCTACATTGGAGAAATAGGAAGGTCTATTAAGCAGAGGATCAGCGAACATGCTGCTGACATCAGACAGAATTTCTCCCACACTTCAGCCCTTGCAGAACATGCTGAGAAATCAAAACACCATGTCTGCATTGAAGAATCTAAGGTCCTTGCTAAAATTGGTCATTTCCACCACAGGAAACTTAGGAAAGCAATTGAGATCGAGAGGCATGCCAAAAACCTTAATAGGGATGATGGCGGGCAATTAAGTAAAAGTTGGATTCTAGCTCTCGTTTCTTAACTCCTCTGCCCTCTCCTCCCCCCTATCTCTTTTGGCTTTAGATGTTTTCCTTCTTGATTTTAATTGCTCCACCCTACCGATCGTTATTCCTCTCTTAGTTTTCCTCCTTTCAATGAGGTGGACTATCCTTTAGCTCATGGTCTCTTTTATTATAGAATTCCATTAAAAAATAAATAAATAAATAAATAGAATTCCTAGAATTATAAATTATAAATTATAAATTATAAATTATTTTTGGTTACTAGTATTATTTGAATTGATTAATATATTAATTATTTTTATTACCAACTAATTCATTACATAATAACTAAAACTTTTAACTAAATATTTGGTTTTTTTTGCTAAATATTATTATATAAATTAATTATTCATTATAACGGCTAGTTTCCTCCCAATAGGTCAACCCTTACAAATATTGTTATCTAAATTTACTAATATTATTAATATTATTATTTACTTTATCATGGTAAGGGCTAGTTTTCTTCCCATTTCACATTGACTAGGTCAACCCTAGCTTATAATATTATTTTTCTTAGATTATATTATTATTTAAATTAATATATTTTGACAATTTCAATAATAAATAATTAATTATTACATAACAAATAATTAATTATTAAGTAAAGACTAACTTCTAATTTTACTTCACCACAGCTAACAATGAACAATGATGTATCCATTCTATTTATTTTCTGAGATCATCTGATTTCTCACCTTGTCTTGATGATGAACCACATTAGTTGGTTCGAAACATGACCCAATCCTTATAATGTGATTAATTTGAAAGACTATTATCTAAATTATGGATCACAAAAGTCTTAGATCTAAAATCATTATTTATGCTAGGTAAAGGTAGTGGTAGTTTAAACCAATAAAAGAGTGGCCAACACTCAAAAGCATGATAGATATGAGATATTTCATGGGTTTGGTAGACTACAATAAAAGATTTATTGAGAGACTCTAAAAAAATATCCCATTCTATTACTTCCTTACAAAATGTGAAGTTTGAATGCTCTGAAAAATGTTAAGAGGTCATTCAAAATTTAAAAAAATTGTTAACAAGTGCACCTATGTTGAAGATAATTGATCAAAATGAAGGACTTAGAGTATTTCTCATACAAAACGGGCATGTGATATGCTGTAAACCCATAAAGCTAAAAGAGCATGAAAGGAGTTATCCCACAAATGATTTGGAGCTAATTGCCTTTATAAATACGTTGAAAATGTGGATGCATTACCTCATGGGAAAGAGGCTTCAATTATAAACTGATGACTATGGGTTGAAGCATTTTTTGGAAAGCCAAATTTAAGTGCTAAAAATTAGATGGAATAACTTAAAAGTTAGATGGAATTTGTTTGAATTGCCAAAATTAAATGCCAAAAAAATTTAAATCTATTAAAAATACGTTCATGTGAATAGTTGTCAATCATTCAAAAAATATGGTGAATATTATAATAGGTATATCTATTCATATTATCCCCTATATATTAACTATTAATATTGTTTAATTAAAAAGAAAGGCCCACACATATTTTTACTAGTGAATTACTAAGTTCATAGTCCCCTATATATTAACTATTAATATTGTGTAATTAAAAAGAAAGGCCCACACACATTCTTTTACTAGTGAATTACTAACTTCATAGCGCTATTTTGGACAACATTCACGATGGCTATCATTGTTAAACTTAATATCAAGATATTCAATTTTCTTAGTAGTTACTCATCACAATTTTCAACTTGCTAAAAATTTTGCCACATAACCTAGGTGGAGGAGGAATTAAACGTGCTAACTACAACTATACATATTGTCTTTTGACACATATACATACACATATTATTGTATTTAATGTTGTCAAAAATTATTTACAACGTTATTAACTAAGAAAATTATTTCCGTACAAATCACATAAGATAAATTTTCTTGGAGACTATGGCAAAGGCTTAAATAGAGAGCAATGTATTGATCATAATTTCATGATTATTAACTTTAATGGGAAAGCAATTCAAGAAGATTTCTAATTAATAAATTATAAGATTATTTATTATTGCTCTATGATTTTATATCTTTAATACTAGTTTTTTTTATAATGTACAATAATAATAATTAATAATTACTATATATTATAATAATAATTGATATATTTCACTTAAGGAGAACTCGATTGACAAAAAGTGTTATGATCAAAGTGATTTGAGTTCAAATCCCCTAAACTAACCCATGTGTGAAAATGGATACGTAGAAACCTACTGGTTATATGGGTTATATGATAGCAATTGAAATTGTACAAAACAAATCGAATTGTCTATTCCCTAGTCGGAAGAAAATATATATATATATAAACAATATATAATATTACTATTAGTTTAAGTAGAGAACTCACTTAAGATAAAAAAGTAAAATAAACATAAATACAAGGTTTCATGTTAAAATGTACATACTACTTACCGATGGCTTAAGGATTGTGTGAAAGAATGAGGCTTTATAAGGATTGTGTGAAAGAATAAGGCTTTATAGTGATAATAGTGAAATTCAACCTTATGTCAAATAAGTACAAACTTAACGAATTATATATACGCGTGTATTACAAGTATTTACTAATATAATATATTATCAAATATTATAATACATACTTAATATATGTATATTTAAAAATTTCGTATTAGAATTAATATTATAATATATAGTGTATTTTATATTTTATATTTTAATATTATATATATATATATATATTATTTCATATATTTTTTGGTTTTAAAAATAATTTAATCCATCTCTATAAAATCATAAAGTTGGAAAATTTAATAAAAAAATAAGAAACAATTCATTATAACTCGAAGTTGTGAAAACACACTTTAAATCTCTATAATATATAATATAATATATATATATATATATATATATATATAATTTTAAAAAAATATAATAATTAAGAATTGATAATTAGATGAGTTGAAAATCCTATTCAAAATCCGACAATTACATGTGTTGCAAATCCTATTCAAATGTTACATAAATACAACGCCCTATAATGATGTCATAAGCCGTCTAAATGATCACAATGTAAAGGAACTTGTATATCCTGATTAAATTAAAAGATATATCAGTATTCAAACTTGAAATAGACTTAGAAGTTTAATTTGAGTGTTGAATCAAATTAACGACAATAGTAGATGGGCGAATTCATAGATTATTTATTTCCTTTCATGTAAAATTTTAGGTATTAGGATATCTAATGTAAAAGTAATATTTTTTTTTTTTAAGTTTTAAAGGTATGTAGAGTAAGAATGTTATTTTTATTTATTTAGTTTATTATGTTGATAGGTATGTTCAGTGTGGACTAAGATTTTTAGAATTTTAATTTAATTATTAATAATTATTAAGACGATGGTAGAAATTTAATTTCTATATAATATTCATAATAGTTTGTATAAATTAAATGTTAAGATATATTTCCAAAATAATTATGTCTTTTTTTATTTTTTAATTAAATTGATTAATTCAAAAAAATACCATGTGAACAAATGTGATGTGAAATGAGTTATGTTTTATGGGCATGTATTGTTGATCAACTATGATATTGTAAGAACCACTATTTATAAATTGAATATTTATAATAAAATTTAGGTGAATCTTCATGAAGAAGAATTTTGTTATATGTTTTTTTAATGTATATATGTTTAACTTATATATTATTCTTCTTCATAATAATAATAATAATAATAATATTTTAAGTAGAAATTTAATTTCCGTATAATATTCATAGTAATTTGTATAAATTAAATGTTAAGATATATTTCCAAACTAATTATGTCTTTTTTTATTTTTTAATTAAATTGATTAATTCAAAAAAATACCATGTGAACAAATGTGATGTGAAATGAGTTATGTTTTATGGGCATGTATTGTTGATCAACTACGATATTGTAAAAACCATTATTTATAAATTGAATATTTATAATAAAATTTAGGTGAATTTTCATGAATAAAAGTTTTCTTATATGTTATTTTTAATGTATATATGTTTAACTTGTATATTAATCCTTTTTAATAATAATAATAATAATTTAAAATAAAATTTTAATTTAATTAATTTTTATATTTTTTTAATTACACTATAAAGCGTTTTGTTTCGTTTCCCCGTAGGAAGAACACCCTCACAAGCCACCTGTACGGTCATGAGCCATTGATTTTAGTGTTAAAAGATTGAAAGAGCATCTTCCATCGAAATGAAAATAATTAGTCCATTATGATTCCTAACCAGATTTTCCCTTATCGCCCTCATTTTACCGCAAAGCAGGCCATTGTTGAAGCCTTGGAAGGGCACTGTAGCATCCATGTGATAGACTTGAATTTTATGCATGGCTTGCAATGGTCGGCTTTGATTTGGGACCTTGTTCTCGGGACCGACATGCCACTTATTTTGAGATTACTTATTTTGATATTAACCGGATTAACAGCCACTGGACCCCTGCAGCCTCATGGCAAATAGGTGCTGCAAGAAATACCGATGAAGCTAGATACAAAAACGAGCCACAATTAAGGCCTTGAAGTGGGGATGATTTCTTGCCTCTTTCACCGACAGTGGACTTCATCTTGATGTCTGACCTGCTCTACGATGTGAAAGCCATGCCCACCCTCGGTAGAACTCTGAACCAGCTATGCTCGCCCTCAGTAGAACTCGGAACTAGCTTGCTGTGGTCGAACCCAGATTCTGCTGGCTTACAAGCTTCTTTACGACACCACTGAATGCTTCAAGGAACTCGAAACCAGCGTGCTGTGGTCGAACCCAGATTCTGCTGGCTTACAAGCTTCTTTACGACACCATTGAATGCTTCAAGGATATTCTCAAGGAGGGCTTCTCGTGGACCAAGGGAACTTAATCCTCAATGGCAGAGCGAGCATGCTGGTATTTTTAGAGTCTTTAACCAATATTGAGGGCTTTCTCTATCGTGCAAACCGTAACTTAAAATTTATACTTTTTATGCAGGGTTATTGCGGCTGTTGGGTATGGCACTATTTGTCCAAACCAGAACGCCCTTGTCTGGAGATTCTTTCATCTCCACTTGTCAGGTTCTAACTTAATTTTAACCTTGAATTCAAGTTTTTTCTGTATTCGAATTTCTGGTAGCATCTTTCAGTGGCCTTTGCGTACCAATTACAAATCTTTAAGCCTGGATTTGAAGAAATTTTAGATCCTTAACCTTTGTGATTTTGGAGTATCTCTTTTGCGCCACTTGGATCCAAAGGATGCTCCGTCTCTATAACATTTAGTCCATTGATTGCATCAAAAAGGTATCCACTTATGATATTCTTGAATCTACATCCTTCAGTGACACTTTTCTAAAATATTTTGTTATTTCCTGCAATCAAACTGCAGTGCATCAGCTCTCAATTTTCTGGAAAAGGAAAAATTATTAATAATTAGTAATAACAAAATAAATAACCATATGATATTGTAATTTAAAAAAATCAAAGTATGAAAATAAAATTTTAATAAATTTCTTAGTCTCCGTTAAAAAGAATTTTACAGTGTAATCATAACCGCATTTAGATCAAATACCATGGTAAAAATGAGAATTTTATAGTGTAATCATAACCACATTTACATCAAATACCATGGTAAAAATGTGGGTTAGTGTTCAATTTTGGGTTTATAAATTGTCAATAGTAAACCCATTAATTACCTTATCAAACATTTCTTTAAACTAAACTTGGAGTAAACTAAATGGTCAATAAATACACATAAATTCATAATAAGCATCAAAATACTTACTTCATTATACATTTCACATGGCTAAAACTAAACATTCCCTGTTGGTGCAAGGGTAGACCTAAGGAATAGAAGATTTGGCAAGATCTTCTCACCAAGAAAATAACTCAATATTGAATACATGTGATAAGGTCTGTCAAACTCTCCAATGAAAACACCACTAGGAACCTATGCATCAGCACAAACACCTAAGGATTAGGAGATTTGGCAAGATCTTCTCACCAAGAAAATAACTCAATATTGGATACATGTGGATAAGGTCTGTCAAACTCTCCAATGAAAACACCACTAGGAACCTATGCATGAGCGCAAAGTGTTGACAAACCCTATCCTAGGTGTGTCACGCCCAATGAGTTATCTTTCTCTGCCACATGGTATTGTCACTCCCATATTTCTGCAAGGGTGCGAGAGCAATCTTCATCGAGGTCCTAGAGACTGAGTTGTTCCCTAGGTTGCACAATGAGTTTTCCCATGATATTCCACTAGTGTAGTTGACACTAATTTGATTTTCTGGTGGAAATGAATGGGAGGTCTAGGATTACTTTTGTTTGATCAGAAATGCACATGCCAATGGTGTTAAGGTTGTCATGGACACATTTTTTCGCTTTGACAATATCATGACTCTTGGATTTGCTTAGAATTTTAGAGTTTCGATGACATTTGGAGGGTCTCGTGTCATTTTTATGGATACTTTGCAAGAGTAAGAATCATGCTGATACAATCTAGAAGACAACTTCAAAAAAGTAAACAAAAAGTTGACCAAAAAATAGAACCACTCTTAAACTTAGAGATACAATTAACTAGAAAGGATTTTTTCTAACATGCATATACATATTTAAATAATTATAATCAATTCCAAAATAAACGAAATCTGAACTAAAATGTTCTTTCAATGTATATGGTATGTAACAATTTTTAGTTTTAATATCCATCGATTTCGTTTCAATATATATATATTTTGCAAATAGTGTCACCCTCGACACCTTCCCATAAAATTAAAACCAATCATTGATAAAATTAAAACCAAATATTATATACATCATAGGTAAATTTGGTTTCAATATATATAAATTTTGCAAGTAATGTCACCCTCGACACCTTCCCATAAAATTTAAACCAATCATGGATAAAATTTAAACCAAATATTGTATACATCATAGATTGCATATTCATTTGAGATATATTCTTTCAATATATATGGTATGTAACAGATTTTTGTTTTCATATCCATTTATTTCGTTTCAATATATATGGCTTGCATCTCAAAAAATAATGATAAATTTTGCAATTAATATCGTTTGACTATAGATGGCCTATATTTCTTTAAAGAGGTAAATTTCACCAGTACTGACAGGTTTCTGCAAATAATGGAGAAAGTTTCTCAGTAAATACTTAGGAAAATATTGCTAAGATAGTTAGGAAACTGGTAAATTTTGCACATAACGCAGAATCGAGTGCTCAAAACGGAAAAAGGGTTTCCCAGAAGCGTTTTTCAAATACACAAACTCAACATAGTAGTTGCCTTGCTCCCTCGTTTCTCCAGTGCCATAAACATCACACTTTCCTCCAGCTCCTATTTCCCAAGCTTCCAAATCCCCAACTTCTTCAATACAGACAGAATTATCACGACCGCCATTCCATGCATGAGCAACCTCCAATCTTTGCACATCACTAAAGAATCCATTAATTTCACAAGCACCTACATCATAAATCTCAGTGGGTATTCCAAGCTCCTCATCAGAGGCCTCCAACAGATATCCAAGCTGATCATTATGGCTTCTTGCATCATGGCACCTGGATTTGTAGGCAACGATGAGATCACATGTCTTGGGATCCGAAATCCGGGAGGTGTTGTTCGTCTGGTAGAAGGACGAACCGCTTTGAAGACAACCATTAGCCGTTAGGGACGACAGACCATAATTTCTTCTGGGTGACTTTGGGTTTCTTTTCTTTCTTCGTAATAGAGCTTGTGACCTTCGTTTCCTGATCCACAGCAATGTCGGCTCTCGGTCTCTTTCTTGTGCTGCCATCAGTCCGATGATCCTAAATTCCCAAAATATTGCATAACAATAAACTCAAAAACAAAAAAGAAGAACTAAAATGTGGGCTCATATTTTCTAAAACATAAAGATTCACTACATTTAACCATTTCGAAATTAATTATAAAAGTGTTTGCTATAATTTTTAAATAAGTATGAAGGATTTTGATATTTGAATGGACCTGAAAAAACCTTTTTAGTTATCTAGCTACGCTCCAATGAAATTTTGCATAGCATTGGAAATTTGGTTTTAATGGGCATTCATTTACTCACTCATCACTTCGTTTTTGGTTCAAGAGACCAACTTGTACAACGAGCCTCTTGCTTCCACCTTTGGGTAATTCTTCTAGTAACTTGTTATCCAACTGCAAAAAGAATCATACATCGAGACATATGGAAACATCAGTCCTAGAAACATCTATTTTTCTTTGAACAAGGAGAAGACATGTCATGGAGCCAAAGGTCCAAAGCAGGAGGATTCAAGTTGCTAAGGGTAACTGATACCTACCCAACGTATTGTTGCTTGAGGACAATAACAAGTAATGTCATCACCAATTTTGTTTGGTAAGGAACTAAGATCAAGGTCTTCATATCGCTCATTTGCATGGTAGTAACCCACCACACTTAATCTGTCTCCTTTCGAAGTAATCTTCCCCTTGTTTTAGTAACAAGTCAGCTCTGTCAATAAGACGGAATAAAAAAAAATTGAAGTTCAAGAGTTACTAAATTTATTACCTTAATATTTAATTCCATAAAATATTATCAACGCAATTCATTTTCTAAGCCAGATTCAAAACAATACTTATATTTCTCACTAACGATATGAAAGAATATTCTGTTTCAAGCGCATTTTCTGTGATTGTTTGAAATTATTCTTTTTACATGTAGAATAGAAAATGATACGCTAAATGATCATATTTTTAGACCAGCGCACTAAATTTCTCAATTTACTTGTGCTGCTTTTCGGGCTTTTTCTATCCCCTGAAATTGATTTGCGACATTTCCAAGGCCACACCCCAAGGACCATGACAACCCACTGCCCAATGCAGTAATGAATCAACATAATATATAATTTTTCTTATTTTCTGGATTCATCTAGTTGGCCCTGTTCTAGCACTTCTTTTAATCACTGAAAAGTATTTTCTTGGCTTTTAAACCTGTCTGGCAATTTTGTACAACGAGATAGGAAAATTTTGTACTCTGGACACTAGGATATTTAACTTTTTGTACTCTGGAGTCAAGAATACTTAACTTGTGGAGGCTGCCTTTGCAGATCACCTTCTTTTTCTTTTTTTTTTTAAATATAGATCCTAGTATGAACATTTTTAAATTTTGATCCTCTTAATAGTTTAATATATATATATATATAAAAAATTGCTCCATTTCCTTCGTTATCAAGATTAATCAATGAATTTATTTTCAAAGTTTGGTAATATTCAAAATTGATAAGTGAATCTATTTTCAAATTTTGCTGAGATTCTGAATATGGTTAAAATTAGAAATTGACATGACCTGATTTTCCGTAATTAAGTGGACTTATTTTTAATTTATTACGTATGGCTCATTAGGTGAAATTATAACAATATCCGGTAGATGCAATTACAACAGTTTTTCAGTAATAAGCTTAGCTTTGATAATAACTACCACCCTCCAAGGGCAAGATCTAAAATTTAATCAGACCAGTTAACCATTGGTGCAAACATGTTGCTATTGCTAGAGAGCATGCCCATTGAACTGGATCCTTGCATTTGGAGAATACTCCATTTTCGCTCATGTCATAATTTTCTCAATAGTTGTTACACAGTGTGGAAAAATATTGTATATGTGAAGCTTCCAATAGGGACTAAAAAATATATTCTTCCGGGGAAGAAAGGCCACTGTGTAAACAATAAATCAATCAATAAACAGCCCATATAGTCAAATGCTCATGGCAAGAAGGACCTAAAATTCACAACGTTCATGGCATTGGTGAAGGTCTTATTTGGATCGAACCCAAGAAAGGAGCAATGAACATGATCCTATCAAAAACAGGGTCTTATATGGAACAAAAATCGAACCATCATTACTTAGGCAGAAGGGTTTTGGTTCATTGGTGAGGGAGTGTTATGCTGTCCACCAGTTCCATTCTCACCGTGCTCTAAACCACCCGAATTTTGATTCATTGTTGAGGAAGTGTTACGCTGTCCACCAAGGGTCCATTTTCACTGTGCTCTGCCCCACCCCTAATTTTCATTCATTGGTGAGGCAGTGTTATGCTGTACACGAGGGTTCCATTCTCACTGTGCTCTGCCCCACTCCCAAACATGTAAAAAAGAGATGGGGTCCGGAAAACTTTGGATTTTGGAGAAATAGAAACCACTCAGGATAATTTTGGCAGAATAGATATCCCCATAGCTAGCTCATTGGCCGAAGGAAGTCCATGTTATGAGTTAAACCCCGGGGACATGTTTGCAATTCTAAAACAAACTAATTACGACAAAAAAACCAATCAAGGATTCGTTACTTTTATTATAAAGAACATGGAAGAATACCCACTTGGTGCAAGGTGCTTGGAATGAAAATAAATTAAATAAACTAAATAATTAACCTTTGACATGGCCCAGATCAGTGAAAGCTTAAGAGATACCGGCCCCGTAGTCAGTCTATTAGTCTTCAAACCAAATTTAATTTGGATCCAACATAGTAATGGGCATGGTTTATTGGTTGATAAAAAAAATGTTGACATACCTGAGTGATAGCGATCTCCAAAGTGGGTAAGTGGCCAAGCTGAACATGAGAAAGAGGAATTACTTCGATGATCTCCACGGCTTCTGTGTTAACGCTATTATTGTCCTCCAATCAGGGGATTGCTCGAGTCTGCCAACTGCGTTGCCATTAACAACGGAGGACTCTGCTTCAAGGCATGCAATACAAGTTTCACATAGGCAGTCAGACTTATTACGGACGCTAAAATACAAAGTTTTCCAATAATTATTGAATTTTGTTTTGCTAGAAGATCGCTGTGATGATAGACAATGTTTTACTTTCCACATGAATGTACACCATAATCAACGGGCTTTGTATAAATACTCAATAAATATTTCCTCCGTGTTCTGGGGCGTGTAAAGAAAATAAAGTTTTATGGATCCTCGTGATTATTTGTATCTTTGTGAGTTAATATCTACAAAAAAAGAGAAACAGCGGCGCACATCACAACAAATTTGACGACATCATTGCACTGCCACGTGTGAATTTTTATTTGGAAGGAGAAGTATAAAAAATACACAGATTTTATTGGCCCGAATTTGCCCAGCCAAATCTATTATAGTAACAGTTTCAGTATAATTAAAGAAAACATTAAAATTAATTAAATTATAATTTTATTTTAAACGATATAATTAAAGAAAACATAAAATTAGTGAAATTATAATTTTATTTAAATTATTAGAATAAGATTTTTAATTTCCAAATAGTCTTTGTGACAAAATTGTGACTTATTAATACTACATGCTTACAAAACTATAACTCATTTCATAGGACTATTATAAATTTTTTAGAGTATTCCATGGAAGTTAAAGACCCACTATCCACCAAATAATTAATATTTAAATTAAATTTCTGTAAACGCTATTACAAAATAAACATAGTGTAACTCAACGATTTGTATGCCCATTTACATGCATTTATAATTTTCAACTCCAATATAATATATTTACTTAATATTGCTAAAACTCATTAGAATACATTAAACATATCCATTAATTTTTTTACCCACAATTAAAAATGATTCTATTATCTCACCTTGCTCCTACTATTTCTCTGGTATTATGACCCTACATACCTTTCTCTTGCATTATGTTACTATAATAATTTGAAAAACCATATATTTCTTTTGAAAACCATTCTTTATTATACCTACCAATCTAATATTACCCTAAGTGCTTCAATCCACAACTTATACTGCATCATCTATATGCACGAGAAAGATTTCTTCATGCAATATCGCTCTATAACATGTATTCGTAGATAATAAAACTTATAACAAACTATGGGAATTCAACTTGCTCATAAATCTCCACTCAAATCTTGAGATATTGTTACTCAGAAACCTAAATCCTTAGCATCAGCGAATCAATATGCTTTAATACAATTTATTAAAAAAAAATTATGAAAAAAATTAATTAATAACCAACCATAATAAAACACATGGCAACAAGATGTTATGATTTATCCTCAAAACCCTAAGAAAGCTAGTTCCTAATAGATCTATTAATCTTATCTGAAGAAACATTTTACAATGGAGCAATCAAACTATTAATTATGATATATTACATTAAATACCGTAGGAAAAACCTTAATTTTCAAGCATAGAAACCATAACTGTGAACCTATTAATTACATTGTCGAAACGATTTTATAGTCCAACGAAATTTAACTCAACATTTTACTTCAATTTAAAAAATCGATATATTTATTTAAAAATATGACTTTTTATCACTCTTAAAAATTATATATGTCATTAAATAAGTAAACATACCAACATATTTGACGTGAAACATCTTTAAAGAAATTAATATTTTATATATTTAAAATAAACTATGATACATTTCTATGAATATTAATCATATATAAAAGAAATTGTAGTGAACTACACTCCTAAAAACATTCCCAACTTGTACGCTAGTTTTTCGATTTCTCATGTATATGCAATTTCCACTACATAGGGTATTTTCAAGTCCTTTGATCGAGGATAAGGCCCCTTCCCTTCTTCGTACACATCATAGTATGGAAAAAAATTAGGACCCTAACAAGTAACTTTGCATTCGAATAAATGTTTTGTATTATATGAACATCGAGAAGAAGTTTCACATAATGATAATGTTGTTACCTTTACATTCAAATAAATCATGTGTAGGATAAGAACATCTAGAAATTGTTTTGCATAATGATTATGTAATGGATTAAAGCTTAATTAAATTAGTACAAATTAATTTATAATGGAAGAAATTGTAGGGAAACCCAAGATCATAACCTGAAAACATTGTAACTTCCATTTTAATAAAAGAGTGTATGATAAGAACATCGAAATTGTTTTACATAATGATTATGTAATGGATTAAAGCTTAATTAAATTAGTAAAAATTATTTTATAATGGAAGAAATGGTAGGGAAACCTAAGATCATAACCTAAAAACATTGTAACTTTCATTTTAATAAAACAATTTATGGAAGAATATTTTATGTGTTTTTCACTAGGTTTATGGTTGCTAATATTCCGGTAATGATGTTTTAAGTTTAATTAACCACATGAGAAGATGAAAAAGTTGGAAATTTATACACTACATATGAAACATTAATTTTATATATTATTTTAAAGTTTGGATTAATGGTTTTATCGCGATCGATCTCAGAGTTCCTTCGATCTTCTACTATACCATATAGTGTGTCCACACCCTCAAACAAAAGGTCCCCCTTCCTTTAGAGACCTGATATCTTAGTTGACTGATTGGACACAATGACGAATAATAGACACAAATCGGCCCTTAGCTAGCATCAAATCCAATATTTTGAAATGGTTTTTATTACTTCATAAGCAATGACATTGTAATCAGGAACACATATCTTCACAACAACTTAATGTCTTGGCTTCCACGGTAGTGTATGTCATAAGCAGAGTTAGTACCAAGGTATGAAATCAAAATTGATCAGATTAGTTGTTATGTGAAATACATGAATGATCATGTTCTAATAGGTTTTTTCCTTGGACATTGGCCTATGGAAAAAGATCTTATTAGCTAGATGATTGTGAATTGGAAACCAAAGGAATCATTCTTAAACTTTGGCTCCAAGGGTTTATTTACAATTTTTTCTCATCATTAATGTGACTGAGATGCCATCTTTGAAAATAGGCCATACTTCTTCAAATTTGCGGTTCTTCACCTTAGATTTTGGATGGAAATAATTTACCAATGGAAAGAGAACTTTAAACGTGCCCCAATTTGGGTTCGCATATACTCCCTACCACAAGAATGCTAGGATAAAGAGATATTGGAAGGAATAGGTAACTCCATTAGCCAATCTATAAAAACAATTGAAGACACAAAATAGGGTAGACACATGGTGCTATTAATTTTATAATATTTTTTTTCTTCTTCTTCTGAAATTCCATGTGTGGAGACATCTCATTGTTATTCTAAATATGACTGAAGTTGTTTGTGTGTCTCTCGTTTAATGTTCTAACTTATGAAATTTGGTTTAAAATTCGATATGAATACAAACGTGTTTACGAGTTCTAAAAAATAACATTGTATATTAATTTGATTTTTTGTGAATGCGTTGTTATGAAATGGTTGTGTAGTTTTTCCTTAAATCCTACTTATATTTATATTGATTTGGGTTTAGTTTCAAGTATGATTGACTTTATTTTCTCTTATAAATTGTCACAAGAAAGTAGAGAAACATGAAGGATTGTTCCAACCATTTTACTAGTATTCAAATCTCTTTGCAAACATACATAGTTTTGGATTCATAGTAAAATATATCAAAATTAACTAAAACTCAATGGTACAGGAAAATTTTCATCATATATATATATATATATATATATATATATATATATGACATGATTTTTCTTCATGAAAGTACAAATAGAAATGAATAAATCTCATTAGAATTAAGCTTTTATTTCCACTTCAAATTCGAAGTTTTTAGAGAATCTGGGTAAGGGAAAACCTATTACTTTTCTAAAACCATTATATTGGACACATTTCCACTAATTATTGGTTTGATCATTCGTGAGCCTTAGGTTTGACATAAGGAACTTGAAATGTTTAGAAGATGAAAATGGAGAACAAACCCTAGCAAATTTAAAGGAACAATTGAGAATTCCTTTAAAATTATCAGAATTAGATGAATAACTGAGGAATTAAGAATTTGACCACTAGAAAACATGATATTTTGAATTTTTGTCATTACGTTTAAAACCATTGTAAAACCCATAAAAGAAACCAAGACAATCTTCAAGAAACTTTCATAGATTTTGAAAAAATCAAAGTGAAAAATCATACTCATGCATAATTCACTTCATTTTAACAATCCCATACCATTTTTAGAACAAACCATGTTTACAACAATACTTGGCATGAAATTCCTTGAAATTATATTTATATTGTACAAAATTCAAAATATCAGGTGGGTTTATGGAGTTACATGTAAAAGGAAGAATTACAAACCAAGACTCATTGCAAAATTCCTTTTAAAGTAGCTTCAAGACTCCCAGTAGATCTTCGAGAAAATTGGATAGAGTTTCCTGTAAACCAACATATTTCTCTCCCTTTCAAAATACAAAATGAGGCCTGTATATATGCACAAAAAGACTATCACCCTACCCTAAACCATTAGTGCTATTTGAGAAACCACCAAGATTATTTACAAAATTTCCAGCTGTAATATAACTAACTTCTTCTCAAAGCATCTTGAAAAATCCTCTAACTATAAAGTAGGTCCCTTTAGATTTGGTTGTAGTGGAAATTTTGTCTCTCTAATGCCTATGGGCTACCCAAGCTAGGAGCTACTTTGGTTAAGCTATAGATGGTGTGGAAATTAGTGTTGAGCTAAGTAGCGACGCCAATTCCAACTCCTAAATTCACGTTTCATATGGTGAAGTCCTTGAGAGGCTAAGGATTGTTGTGATATTGGTGCAAATACTCATTGAATATCCCATTCATACAAGTCCATAAGGGTCTTCCATTCCCTGCTGTATGAGATGTCACAGGACCAGGCTTGTATGATAGTCCTTTCCAAGCTAGTAATGTCATTATAATCAATTCTTCTTCACTCTTTGAAAATATTCTTGACCATGAACATAACCTCATAATTATCATCGTATAATTTCACAATATCCCTCTGATGAAGAGTGTGGTCCTCTTCTTTGAAAACTTTGGGATCTCCTCTGATTGTGGCCAAGAATTTCATGAAAGACTCTTTGGGGTAAAGATTCCCATTGTTGTTAAAGAACGTTGGAGATTTATTTTAGTAGAGCGTCTCACATTTCCTTTTAAAACCTTTTATTTCTTCTGTTAGTTCTTTCACCTCTTCCCTGGCCATCATCACTAAGCTTTTTTTTCTTATTACTTGGTTGGCCCTTGTCACCCATTTAGGCCTACCGAGATTCACCTTTGCTAGTGCTTCTTTAGGCACCTTGTTAAGGAAATATATAATCACTTTAGATTTAGAGGGAGGATCACGAATAGTGCTCTTAATGGCTTATATTTCTGTGTGCTCTTCTGACAGTGTCAGTAATTTTTTGAATGAATTATAGACGATCCCAATGTTTGTCTACTATCTTCATTATCCATCCCTAGATTCTCGTTGTGATAGCCTTAAGAGAAGATTTGTTAGACTTGCCTTTGCTTAAAAGTTCCAGTTCAAATTATGTTATTTTAATGTATTGCCTTGATTAAAGGAATTCTATTTTGGTGATTTCTAACTATCGTCTTTGATTTAGAAGTGAAAAATGATGTTCCTCAATGATCTTCAATATCTTTACTAAGTTTCCTTGCTTAATCAAATTATAGATGGTTTTTTCTTAGGTCAAATGTTGTTGTGAGTGGGTTTTGGGTGTTGAAGCTAGCATCAAACAAACTTGATTCTCTTTCTTTTCCCTTTGTATGGAATACAAAAAGCTCTTTGGTGGATGGATATGCCATTTGAGATGAATATTCAATTTAAGTATTAGGGGGTTTACGCAGTGCATTATATTAGATATTTTCGGGATTCAACTGCGTTAAGTAAGTCATTCATGTATGACCATTTCCATGAGAGGTAGTCGTAACTGACTAATTTCTCATGATTTTTGAATAGTTCACTTAGCACTCATTGCATCGGGTGATGCTCACAGGGGTGAAGAAGTGGGATTGAAACTAGTGAAATGAATCAGATAGCGTCAATCATCACTTACCAGGTGCAAGTCCCGGAAGTGATGATTGATGCTATGTGATTCATTTCACTAGTTTCAATCCTACTTCTTCACCCCTGTGAGCATCACCCAATGCAATGAGTGCTAAGTGAACTATTTGAAAATCATGAGAAATTAGTCAGTTATGACTACCTCTCATGGAAATGGTCATACATGAATGACTTACTTAACGCAGTTGAATCCCAAAAATATCTAATATAATGCACTACGTAAACCCCTTAATACTTAGATTCAAAAAAAGTGAAGGGATCTCTTCTTGAATGGTTCATGAGGCAGAATACTTGCTAAGGTTTTGCAAATGGGGTAGCAAGCTAAGTGGGCTTGATTATGGGGAAAAACTCCACAGTTAAGCACGCTTGAGCCAAAGGCGATCTGGAATGGGTGACCTCCCGGGAAGTCCTGGTTACCGGGTGCAAGCCCCAGAAGTGATGATTGACGCTATGTGATTCATTTCACTAGTTTCAATCCCACTTCTTCACCCTTGTGAGCATCACCCAATGCAATGAGTGCTAAGTGAACTATTCGAAAATCATGAGAAATTAGTCAGTTATGACTACCTCTCATGGAAATGGTCATACATGAATGACTTACTTAACGCAGTTGAATCCCAAAAATATCCAAGATTCAATTTGTCTGATGGGGCAAATTGTTGGAATGTTAATTGACTCAAGGGAGGAAAGGACACTAGGAATATTCTATGAATCACATTGATGAGTGCGTAGGCACGACATGTCACTACATGAGGGTAACGGGTTAGCAGGGAGACATTTTAAACTTCATGTTGTAGAAAATATAGTGCACATTTATGTGTTCATCTTAGGGGTTTGAAGCCAAAATAAGATGATTTCATAGAAACAAGGGTTATTTAAGCCTAAGAATGTATTAACAGAGTTAATTTTATCGTTTAAAGTACTTTTCATGTCCAAATGGAGGATTAATTCTTTATATGGTATGACTAGGGTCTAAAATTGAGTCAAATTCATATAAATTCTTGGAGAATGAGGCTTTAGGAAGCATAATTTTTGGCAAGAAATACTTCGCTAGCTTCAATTGCACAATTCAAAGTCAAACTTTACTGAATTTGGAAAATTATTCCTAATGTGCATAGGGGTCAAGCTAGAAGGCAACAACAAAAAAAGTAAAAAAATGGACACCATTACCCCTTTTATACTAGTCAAGGTGTGACATTTGTGAGGACTAGTTTGGCGGGAAATTTGGGATGATGCCATGCTAGCATCAACAAGGCATGGGGAAAGCCACATGGAAGTATGACTATGCATGGTGACTAGGTCTGGTGAGGGGTGGCACAACAAATGATTAGTGATGCAGAGCAGACCTCTAGATCCTTCTTAGAATTTTGAAAACTCTTCGGGGCACACTAGATCTAACTACTCTATGCATTGGATCCCACTTTCTAATATTTTGTACTAAATTTCAACCTCCATATTCTTGTTATGTTGGAAACCAAATTATTCATAGTCTTTAGTGCAGGGTTACCACTAGTCTCTGCACTAGATGCAATAATTTTCGTTTTGATTTAAGATATGGCTCTTATAGTGGTGGAAGAAAAATTCTTTTGGGTTTACCTTTGCACGATTTCCTCAAATTTGACATTGTCTGCGCTGATTCAATGCTTAATTCATGAAGTTTATATAACTAATAATCACAAACTTTTTGCTAGAGATTGTGCTGACCATTCCGACTTTTGGTATGATTCCATTCTCTAATATCAAGAAACCTAATGAAATTTACAAATTCATATATGGGAATACCATCATATCTTAATATATTTTGTTGAGACTAACCATGATTGCTTCTCAATGAAATGTTTGATCCACACAAGATTTTTTCTTCCCATTATGAATTCGAGCCCAATCCTTCTCCTATGTAATGTAAGACAGATATGGTGACAAAATACCTTTTAACAACCCTGAATAATCTGGTTCTATACTACTGCAGTCACCTTAATACACAAATTTATTACAGAATAATTACAAAGGATTGGAAAACAAAGAGAATGAAAATGTTCATATCCACAAACACACAGGAATCGTGGATCCTCTCTCCATGGATCCAAGATTTTATTACTCTATAAAAATATTACAAAGAGATCTAATTTGAACCTCCAAAACAGGATCATCAACAAACTCATGAATACATTAATTGGATAACAAATCCTACATACCAGAAAATTACATATCAATTTTGTTTAAAACCGAATCTTAACAAATTGCATAAAATGAGGAACCAACTCCTCATAAATAAGTTTAACGTCGCACTCATTTTTAAGAATAATTTACACGCTCCTACATCAGGTTCCCATAGAGTAAAGAGTTAATGGATGTCTGGCCATGAATTCATCAATAGATATGCCAGTCTTTTTGTAAAAGTGTGCTATTCATCCAGATTTCATATGTAATAAAATGATTTTATCATTTCACCAAATATTATAATTACTCTTTACCTCTTCTCCTGTTTATCAATCTTTTGTCTAGGATTCTTTCAGGTTGCAAATATTTACTTGCTGGAAATTGTTTGTCCCACTGAACTAGTTAGTGATCATTGAATTTTGGTTGCTTTGTTTCAGGTTCATATTTATACAAATCTTCCTCATTGAAGATCGGGGAAATTCCAATTCCAGTAGGAAGTTCAAGCTCATATGAATTTGCTGAAAATTTCTTTGCAATTTAGCAAGGTCCAATATTTTGGAATTACAACTTGTTATATTTGCCTCTTTAAAACCACTCTTTACGCAGACATGATAACAAAAAATATCCCATGTCAAAATTCAATTCTTTCCTCTGTAGATATTCCCTGCTCTTGTATTCAAGACTTGTCATAAAGTTTTTACTTCACCTGTTCATGGATTTATTGTATGGCTGTAGCAAAATATTCTCCTACTCCACTTCCCTACTCTATTCTGCCTAAATTTCTGAGTTCATGCACTCCTCTTTGTTTCATACCATAAAAAATATAGAAATAAATTTTCCCTGTGCTTTTGTTTGTAGTTTCATTTTAGGTGAACTCAACTTCAGCTAAAATATGACCCCCCTGCTTAGGATGATCACCAGCTAAAGTGTGCAAGATATTTCCCAAACTTCTATTCACTACTTTAGTTTGACCATCCATATATGGGTGATATGATGAACTAAAGTTCAATTTGGTGCCAAGTTTCCTCCATAATGTCATCCATAAATGTCCCAAAAATCTATTGTCTCTATCAAAGACAATGCTTTTGGGAACTCCATGTAACCTTACCACTTCTCTAAAGAATAAATTAGCAACATGTGTGGCATCACTAATTTTTGCACAAGGAATAAAATGAGCCATTTTTTAGAATCTATGAAAAACCATAAAAATAGAATCATTACCTTTTGTGTTCTTAGCACTCCCTTGAGAAAATTCATACTCACTAAATTCCAAGGTCTCTCTAGGATTGATAACAGTGTAAAGTTTGGCGTTTTGACTTCTCCCTTTGGCATATTTGATGATCCTTCATATTACAATAGGATTGTTGCAACTCCCAACGCTACAAACATAAATTATCAACCCGAGGATTGTACAAACTTAAGAAATGTTGGCACTATAAGTGTATCATGCAATGTGTCCTCCCTTCATTGATCTATTGTAATGGAGTGAATGCCATGATATTGAAGTCTAAACTAATTGCAGAAATGGAAATGTTTCTCTATCTGCAAAAAATGGAAATGTTGCTTGCTTAGAACATATTAAAGCTAAAAACCTTCCTAAGAACATATTAAAGCTAGAAGCATTATTAAGTGCAGAAGAAGAGATTTGATATAACCTAAGAAAGGTTAGATGGGGCTTAATTTGTGTCTAATTCAAAGGCCCATCATTCCCCCTATTGATACTATTGCTCATCTGTTGAGCAACCTATCCATCTTCTTGCCCTATTGTTCTTCTTTTATGCCTCAGATGACTTTTATGGCATCCCATACTGATGTGGATGTATCTTCCCCTACTGGATAACATTTGTGTTTTTCTCAATTTCCAATCATTCCTTTGATTCTCCCTCTTGGTTTTATTATTCCAGAAGTATATGTTAATTCTCCTTCTCTCATGAATTGAATAAATTTTTATCAATGAGGAACAAGGAGTTTCTCTTTTCTACTACAAGAGTGAGAGTGTTTATGGAAACAATGGTAGAATAAATGTCATCTTTATGATGTTGAGGAGAAGGGATAATTCAATGTGAAACCCAAGAAAATTTATTCTTAATGATAAAAAATCACTGATCTTATTAAGATTTAAATATGTGGCAGCTACAGAGTATGCTTTTGAGAATTAAGAGAGTTTTAAGGGTTTTGATGGCAAGTTTAGTGGCAAAAAATTTTAGTTACCCTTTCCCTCATGATTATTTACTCCTTCTCAGGGTTTTAGGGTAATTCATTCCACTACCAAGCTTTTTGTAGCAACCGATGACTCTCCAGTAACACTTTTTGCAAACCCTATAGGTTCCCATGTAGTGGAGGTTATTGTAGAAGAAGAAGTTTTTGATAGTCTTGTTTCAAGTTTAAGGAAAGAAAAATTACAACATGCACCCTTTCCATATTCAACACACCATATTCTTAAGAAAATGCTTAGGCAATCCAACCTTTTTATCTTACTAGAATCCAAACTGTAAATTTGAAGACTACTTTTTCTTGATAATCGAGGCATTTTTAGAATCCTTATGCCAAATGTTGGAGAGAATCAATTTTTACTTACATTTCCTTTGAATATTTCCCTACTTCCCAAGACTCTAATGGTTGTTCTAAGAGAAGTTTGCCTTCCTATAGCACTTTGTTTATTTCATGTGTATTTCATAGAGAAGATTTTTCGAAAGGATTTATCTTGAGTATCCTAGGTTATGGACGTATGACATTGATGCTTCCTTTCTGTCAAAGAGAGAATTATATTTCAAACCTGTAGAAAATTATCTCTTCTCCCACTTTGCCTTCCTTGTGAAAGAAAATAACTCTTTTTTAAAGAAATTCAATCCTAAGGGGTTCAGTATAGGATTCCTGTAACAAGCGGAATTTACTAAACAACTGTATGAAAATTGGAAGGACAAGATTCCATTTACCCCTCTAGGGATGAATTTCTTATGCTTGTAGGGGTTTGGAGGAAATTTCTAAAGGGTCTGGACCCTTCTCTACCTCTCGGCCTGATCTTGTAGCACCTCCTTTGCAATCTTGTATCACTGTTGGTACTCTTGTAGCATTGTTGATACTCTTGTAGCACTAATGGTACTCCTGTAGCAACTAACCTGAATCCTGTAGTAGTTATTCTTTTCATTGCAGGAGGTGGTGGGTCCACCTTTTTTCTTTTATTCTTATTTATTTATTTATTAAGTTTTTTCATTACATGCAAAATAGACTCAGAGTGCTTTGAGTTTAACTAAGTTGGCCCCACCTTTCCCTTCGCACTTATGTCCTCTATCATGACTAAATGATAACAACCCAATTTATCAAGTCTTTTTCACTTTTTTCATGTGCTTCTCCCACACATGTTGGTGTCTTGGTGGAAAAGTGAAGTTAACTGCTAGACAAGGCCAAGGTTGTTGCGCTACTAATTTTGGATATAAAAAAACTTTTCATTTATATACTTGCAATGTTTCTCAAGCTAAAATAAGTTTTTAGGAAAGGTTTAGAGGATTTCTATCTGATCCTTAACCTTGATTTCTTTTTGTAGGTGATATTGAGGCTGCTGATATCACTGTTGAAGCCACCTTTGGTTGTTTTAAAGTTTCTAGTGATGATCCTTTGATGGTTGCATGGACGATCTGGACATGGGTGAGGTTGTTTTTGAATGTCTTCTATGAATTCATTTCTTTTTATCCTTTGTATTCTTTAATTTATTGAGAAGAATATAAATGTTTTATGTTCTCTACTGGTTGAAACTCGATGATGTAGGTCCTTTGTCTTTTGTGGAGATTCTTTTGGAATCAGGTATTGTTGATTATTGGGTGATCAATATTCATGTAACAGTTAATATGATTTCCTGTGGCTACTAAAGGATCAAAATTGCGATCCTCAAGTGCTCATTGTAACTGATTCTAAATATGATGCTCTTGTTGTGGTCTGACAGGGGATGTGAAAACTGCTATAGTACAACGTTTCTTCCTACAGAAGTCACATAAACCCTCATGGGAGAATTATTTCCTTTAGGTGATACTTCTAAAAATAATTATAGTTCATGAGTAATCTATTGGCAAGGATCAAAGGCCCTTTTTTTGGTGGAATGGGTGGAAGAAGGGGTGAAAATGGGTATTTTTGATGGACAAAGGTGGTTATTTGGATGGAATAGAGGCCAAATGGTGTGGATGATGAGGGTGTAGAAAAACATAAGATCTGAACCCTTTTTCTATGTCGATCACATTCTTGTAGCAATTTTGGTCAATCCTGCAGCATTTCAGGATAATCTTATAGCATACTTGTTTTATCCATATCTCTCAAATGGTAGATTGGATTGACTTGAAATGTTTTTAGCATGTTTCCATCATCCTTATGAAACTCCCGATAAAAAAAATTGTGCAAAAAATGCACAAATAATGATAAAAAAGAAACATGGTTGTAGGTGATGAAGGACAATTTCTCGAAAAGTATGAATTGAAGCTTTCTGGAATTTCTTGAGCATGTTACCATCATCCTTATAAATCTCCCCTTGAAACACCTTAGCAAAAGGATGCATGGCTTTTGAGATATGGTCAAAACAATTTTTGCCTTGTGTATTTTGATAGTCCTGTAGCAAAACAAAACTTTTCTGTAGCAATTCAAGACAACGAGGAAAATGAGCGGGAATGACTATGGAATGATGGGTGGATGTTGGAAATGGATGAGGGTGATTGATTGACATGGTCTTGGTCCTATTGGAGCATCTAAGCAAAGTAGGAGAAAGCCCAAGTTTGACTTTTTTTGACTAGGTTTTCGATCAACTAATTTTTTTTGGGGTGCTCACTTGTTCTTTTTGCTTGCAAAGGTTGGAGAACACCTACATTCATCAAAGGGAGATACCTAGAGAAAATAAATTTTTTCTTTTCATTTTTCATTTTTTTTTCTTATGCCTACTAGCTTCCTCAATGCGTTTTTCAACTAGTAAGTCAGCCTAGCGCCTCAAAAGAGGTTTTCACCTAAGATCTTAATATTCTTCTCTTTTATCCAACTCATTGACTACCTCGTGGAGGTTTTCAATGAATGAGGCAATCTCAGATGCCTCAAAGGAGGTTTTCACCTAAGATATTTTTTTTCCCTCATTTACCTTTTTTTCTTATTCCTCTATCTTACCCTACATGAAAAAAAAAATCTCTTTAAAGTATAAGAATACTTCCAATGGAGCCCTATGCATATCAAGATGACAGATACAATTGTGTGTAAGCTCGAAATATATGCTTTGACATGTACCTAAATATCAGAGACCAATTTCTTTGACTGAGATAAGATCGAGAATTGTTAAATAATATTGTGTTGCTACAACTTAATGATTGTCAGGAACGAGATTTCAATATAGTTGTGATTCCCTTGGTTCAATTTCACATTTGGATCACTTTATGTGTCCTCTTCTACCATGACATTCAAATCATATTCTTTTTGTTGATTAGTATTTTAAAGACATAAAGAATCTAATGATAAGCATAACATAAATTCTTCATTCTTAGGCCCCAATGGGTGCTCTCCATTAAATGTGGTAAACGATCCTTGGCCTCCTCTGGATCTTTTTCTTCTGGATGTTTTTCTTCAATGGCATCAAGAGAATCTCATTTCTGTAATACACTTCCCGATATAAGGTGAATACCATTCAGATCAAGAGAGTTGTTTGGAAGTATTGTACCTCAACATTGTAAGTTGGTTGAGTTACTGTATTGTTTGGGTTTGGAAATGGTTGTGCATCTAGTTTAGTGGGAGTGGATATTTGAGATGGATGTGGTCGAGGTTGTGGTTATGGTAGGGATGACATGGAGTTGGGTATGGAGGATATTGAGGAGGATATTGTGGATTTCTCCCATAAGGTACTTGACAAACTTGTTTGAAGATTGGTTTTGGGGCTGAGATGGCCAAGCTTGCCAAGGAAATCTTGTGTTCCAATTATTTTTTGATGGATGTGCATCACCTTCAAATTGTGAATTAGGTTCTTGGATCACACCAGGTTGACTAGGCTGCCATGGTCTTCTTGGAGCTACATAACAAAGCTTCTTTGGTGATTGACTTGCTTCATTGTCTTCTTTCTAAAATTCATTCAACCTTGGTAATGATGGGAAATATTTAGTAGCATGTGATTCTGCATGGATAACACAAATATAAACATCCTCTTTTTTCTCATTTTGCATTCTTAACATTTCTACTTGTTCACTTGGATTGCTAAGAACTTATGATTTAAAGTTATCCAACAAATTTCCATGTTCAGTTTGAGTTACCGGCCTCGATGTTGATTTACTTATTCTTTCTCTTCCTCTTGATATGTGATTTCATGTTTCACAAATTTCTTGAAATGATAATTTGTATACGTAACCTCTACTCATGAGATCAAGGTGATCAATTCACTGATCCCTAATTGTCCTAAGTAAGATGGTTTTTAGTGTGTCAAATCCTAAATGATGTAATTTTTCCCTCTTAACATTATACATAAATCCCTCTATTATATTCTCAAGGCTCTCATCCTCTGTTTTGAGTCATTCTAAAGATTTCTTCTTTAAGATAATGATCCTTATATTTTTCTAGAAATATATTTTCATTTCATTCGATGATATTATTGAATTAGTCCTTAAACTCATGAACCATTTAAGAGCTCGATCGTTTAATGTTGTTGGAAACAATCTCAATTTTTTAGTGTTTAATAACTAACCATAATATCTACAAAGTATTTCAAATTCAAAGAGAAAGGTTTACGGATCCTCTGACCTCCTACCGTGGAAGTTGGGAAGAAAAGATGGAGGGATTTTCTTCATGTGAACATTGTTATTAGTATCTTGAATGGGGAATCTAAGAGGATCTTCCTCATTGTCATCATCTCCATCCATTTTTCCTACCTTCTCTGTCACTACCTTCGTGGATTATTTAGTTATTAATTGGTTGATGAATATGTGGACTAATAAGTGTTGTTGCAGCTATGTGGAGAGGGCATAAAGACTTCTTGATGATTCCCTAGTGAGATTATTGAATTAGTAAACAAATATGTATTTATAATCTACAGGTACTATGCACACGAAGTGTTTGTATAAATGAGTAACTGGGACATCTAACTTCACGAGGTTGTAACTTTGGCATACGATCTTTGCCTGAAAATCATAATACCTCGTTTTGAAGGTGTCCATAAGGATGCTGAAAATATGTAAGTAAATTTCTCTCATATTCTTTCAGTCTCCCTATTTTCCTTGAAAATGTTGTTTAGGCCCTCAAAACAACCTCAGAAGTTTAGAACCCAAAAACGGCCAAAAATAGAAAGTTGTATTAAATTTAAGGAAACAAAACTGAAATGAAATAGTGTTGGGTCAAATTAGTCTGATAATAGCGTGATCAGTGTCACTAGGTATTTGCAATCAATTTTGGACCCATTTTCCATAAGTGCATCTTGGAAATCGAGTCTTGCACAGTAAACCTCATCTCATGTTTACCCTGGTGCGCTTATGGATTTGGGTAAATGAGGCAGGGGTGGTTACAGATCTAGTGTAGGGACTAGCGTTAGCCATGCACTAAAGACTGTGAATAATTCAATTTGTAGCATAACAAGAATATGGAGGTTGGAATTTAGTATAAAGGATTAGAAAGTGGGATCCATTGCATAGAGTAGTCAGATCCAACACACTCAGAAGAATTTTCAAATTTCTAAGAAGGATTGAGAGGTCTACTCTGCATCGAGTGGTATTAGAGCATACGTTTTAATTGCTCCAAAGGAGGATGACTCCTGTTAGCCATGGAAAATCCCAAGGACCTATGAAAAAATCTAAATTGAGACAAGAAAATGCATAATTGATGATGATTATATAAAGGATGGAAGCATGGATCACATCCATGGAAGTTAGTGCCAGAAGAGACCCTCAAGTAGGAGATGCGATAAAAGAAGAAGAAGTGGTATTGGTACCAGTTGAAGCAACAGAGGAAAGGATGTTGAAATCGATTCTAGGATTGATCACAAAGCCCAAACTAGAAATTTCAAACTTTACAACAACTATGAATCTAGAAGAAATTATTGATTGGATTACAGAAATGGACAAATTTTTTGAGTATGAAGAAATGGACGAGGAGAAGAAAGTTATGTTCACAGTCACAAAGCTGAGAGGACATGCAACTCTTTGGTGCGATGGAGTGAAAATTGAGAGAAGAAGACAAAACACGCCCAAAATCAAAAGTTGGGACAAAATGGTGGCGAAATACAGTTCCTTCCAAAGGACTATCTTCTCAGTTTATTTAGATAGATGAAAAATTTAAGAGAAAGAACCATGATTATAGGGGAGTACATGAAACAATTTTATAAAATTAATAATAGAGATGGTTACATTGATGAGACCATAAATAAAGAAACCAGGTACATCAATGGAGTTAGATTAGATACACAAGATGAGGTCAACGTACTCTCACCCAAGGAAATAAAATAGGCCTATCAATTGGCCTTGAAATTTGAATAAAAGTTGGCAGGAAAGAAAGTAGGTAGAGGACATGGTTCGGCTAGAGGTAGAGGAAAGCCATGTAAAAGAGGGAAAAAGTTCAACAAAGAAAGGAGAATCAAGTGGCACACGCACTTCATGGTTGCAAGAAGGATATTCCAGAGGTTGAACTTCTTGTTCTAGAGGAAGAGGAAGATGAAGAGGAGGAGATATCCATTCCTATAGATGTGGAAAAGTGGGTCACATGGCATATGCGTGTCTAGAAAATTGAGAAGTAAGCACAAGAAATGTTGTTGTATCCAAACAGATGAAGGTGAACCTGAAGTCCATGAAGCAAAAAATGTGCTAGAGATAGGAGCGGATCTAATGATGAAAAATATATTACTGAAGCATGAAAATGAAGTAGTTGAGCCTACTAAAAGGAAGGATTTATTCAAGAATATTTGGAAAGTCCAAGGAAGGTACTGTAAGGTGGTGGTAGATAGTGGAAACACAAATAATTTGGTGTCCATTGAAGTGGTAGAAAAGTTGAAGTTGAAAAATATAAAGCATCCAACACCATACAAGGTGTCATGGCTTCAAAAAGGCCACCATCTATTGGTGAATGAACAGTGTGAAATAGATCTACAAATCGACAACTACAAGGAAAATATTTTGTGTGATGTAATGCCCATGGATGTGTGTCATATTTTTCTTGGTAGGCTATGGAAGTTTCATAGAGGAGCAGTGCATGATGGGAAGAAGGATAAATAAAAGAGTCAGAAAGATGACATCAACCATAGATTACTTCCGTTGAAGGAAAAAGGAACATTCAAGAGTAGTGATTATAAATCCTTTTTGATGAGTGATAAGGAATTTTTGCAACAATTGAAGGATGAAGAGGTAAGTTATGCTATTGTTTGTAATCCTAATGCAGTCCTCAAATCTAACACTATTACTAACTTGCCTTTATAAATTAAAGATCTTTTGAATGAGTATAATGATATAGTAGTAGATGATTTACCAAATGGATTACCTCTCATCAGAAGTAGCAACCATCATATTGATCTAATACCAGGTGCAAGTATTACTAACAAAGTTTCCTATAGAGCGACTCCTAAGGACAATGAGGAGATTAGAAAACAAGTGCAAGAGTTGTTGGATAAGGGTTGATCCATGAAAGGATAAGTCCATACATGATGCCTATAGTAATGAGTCTAAATAAAGATGGTGGATGGTGCATGTGCACAAATTTTGGGGCCCTCAATAAAATCACTATCAGGTACAAATTTTCCTCACCTCGTGTTTATGATCTATTAGGTTATTTTTGTAGTGGTAGTTGGTTTTTCAAAATTGATTTGAAAAGTTGGTTTCATCAAATTAAGATTAGAGAGCGAGATGAGTGGAAAAATTATTCTAAAACTAATGATGGACTGTATGAATGGTTGTTTATGTCATTTAGATTATCTAATGCACCTAGTTCTTTTATGAGGTTAATGAATTATGTGTTGAAAGTGTTAATAGGGAAATATGTGATAATGTACCTTGATGACATCCTAATTTATATCTAGTCAAAAGAGGAACATTTCCGGCATTTGAGGTATATGCTAGAAACATTGTATCAAGAGAAATTACTTATAAATATGAATAAGTGTTCCCTTTTTTAAATGAGAGCTTGTATATTTAGGATTTTTAATTTATAAAGAGGATTTGAAGATGGATCGAGGAAAAGTAAAAGCAATTCTTGAATGGAATTCACCTAAAACTGTATTTGAAGTTCCCAACATTCATGGGATAACCAGTTTCTACAATAAGTTTATCATAAATTTCAACAAGATAAGTGATCATATGATTAAAAAGATCAAGAAAAATCAACAACCATTTCAATGGACTAATGAAGTTGAAAACAAGTTTTAACTATTGAATAAGAAGATCACAAATAGTGAGTTATTGCACTACCATATTTCAAAAAACCATTTTAGGTAAAGTGTGACATGAAGAAGACATGGCCATCACATATTTTAGTGAAAACTTAAATGAATTCAAGAAGAAATATACAAGATATGACAAGGAATTTTATGTAGTGGTTCAAGAACTAAAAAAATGGAGGCATTATTTTTCGTCTAGGGAGTTCATTCTTTACACCAATAATCATGCTTTTCAATAAATTATGCAATAGCCTAAAATGAGAAAAAATCATATTAATTTGATTGAGTATTTGAAAAGTCTTACATTTGTATTGAAGAATATTATTGGGCAGTCTAAGAAAATTGATGATGCATTGAGCATGAGACAAATATTATTGCAACAAAGTTAGATCCAGGTGCTTGGATTTGATTTTATGAAGGAATTGTATGAAACTGATTGTGATTTCAAGGATGCTTATGATTCTTGAAAAAATACTTCTACCCAAAATCGGATCCCTTTGGTAGACTATATGATTTAGGATGGACTATTACTGAAAAAACCAACTATACACTCCTAACTACTCCATGAGGGGAAATTTGATCAAGGATAAACTTAGTGGTGGCCTTGGAGGACACTTTTTCCATGCTAAAACTTATGAGTGGCTCAAATGAAGTTATTTCTAGCCAAAATTGAGAGTTGATGTGCAAATGTTTGTAAAGAAGTGTAGGATATATCAATATTGATGGGCCTCTAAATTAGACACAAATCAAGGCCCATCTAACCTTACTTAGGTTTATAAATGCTATATTAAATCTTAGCTTCTGCACTTAATCATGTTCTTTAGCTTTAATATGTTCTTAGGAGGGTTTAGAGATGATTTCATATTATGTGCCTAATATTATTTACTTTTGCAAAATATTGAGAGAATATAGAGTAAATTCTGAACGAGATAATATAGGGACTTTTTCCCTGCTACAAGATGGACCAATATTGGATAATAAATGAAAAATATATCATGAAATTATTAAAAAAATCTAGAGCTCCACTGATTGAGAAAATCTAGAAATGTGTTTCTTGTCATTAAATGAAGATTCCTCTTGTTGGGAACCAAATCCAATTTTTTAGGGATTTTGGAGGGGAAAGTTGTCTTCTTTCAAATATGATGCTTCCCCATCAATTACTATAAGTGAAATTCAAATTTTCCTCTAGGCGCATGTATCTCTTAATCTTCTTGTGGAGAAAACTTGTCATTTAGCAACTCCACTTTGATTTCTAGCAAAGATGTACATGGATTGATTCAAATAATGAAGTTTGGTGCCACTTTTACGTTCTAAAGCTTGTTTTAATTCATATAAATCTAATTATCCTTGGGCTTGGCCATCCCAGGAGCCTCAAAACCCTCTTATATAATGCTTATGTTTTTTCTGAATGTCTTTTTCACTGCATCTTTTATTTGTGCATTTGTTATTCATGATTCTCTTGTAATAGTTTATATTGGTTAAATGATTGAAAAGAGTTGTTTTGTATCTTATTTACAGATCCACAAGTATGATGCATCCTTATAACAACTCTTATAATTCATATTCATGATTGATCTAATTGGATTGGTTTACCAGTTCAAAAATCTAGAATTTCTGGAAGCCACTAGTAGAAAAATAATAGTAATTTTATGCTATTTTTTAGCACATGTTAGTAGGCCTATTTTGAGTTGATTCCACATGGATTAATTCCTAAAAAAATTCAAGTTATTAATAACATTTACCCCATAGCATTTTCACTTGATGAGGCTAGGCATTTGGTAGGTTAACTACTCACTAATTCTTGAATTTCCAGTTTTTAGATAGTAATTTTGTACTATTCTTTAGCACATGTTAAGAGGGGTATTTTGAGTGATTCCACTTGGAATGTAGTCCTAGGAAGTCCTTCATCATAAAAAAAAATTCCCATCTTATTTTCATTTGATTTTCTTTTCCATTCGCAAGTTATCTTGAGGAGTAGTAGTCCTGTAGCGGTCTTGTAACACTATCTAAATTCAGCCATATTTTCCTTAAAATCTTGATTTTTTCCTCTTAGATTTGGATAATGGCCCTTAGGCTCTGAAAAATAATTGAGGAAGACTAAATACTGCCTAGGACTTGCATTTTTACCCTTGCAATACATCTCAACAATTTAGGTTAGTGGACAATTTTATGAATTGTATAACACAATAATGATTTCCACATGAAGTATCTAATGAACTCTTTCAATTGATATAATCTCTTTGGAATGCAGTGATTGGTTATATGTTGTTTCCCTCATGAAATTTGGATTAGTTTTTTTTCTTTATTCTTAAGTTAGGGTTTCTATTTCAAGCCTTCTTATTTCCATTCCATAGACTAGGTTTCCTTTCACTGCAACATTTACATTTTGCAAGTAGCTTTATGTTTACATTTATGACAATATTATAGCCTTTACATTTATAAAATTAGGATTAACATTTACATTTGAACAAGAAACATTTCCATTTCTTGCAAATAGAGTAACATTTCCATTTCTGCAATTAGTTTAGGCTTTGATCTCATGACATTCACTCCATTACATTAGATCAAAGAAGGAAGGACAAATTGCATGCTTCACATATAATGTTGACACCTTTTAAGTTTTTATGAACTCTAGGTTGATAATTTAAGTTGGTAGCCCTGGGAGTTCCAACATTCTTGTTGGAATATTGAGGCTCATCACATTTTTGCACTGTTATCGGGGAGGTTTCAAATTATGCATTGTTTTCTTCCCTTATTGATTCATTTCTTTTACTTTTTGCAAAAAAAAATTACGTTAGGAATATTTCAATTCAACAACAAAAAAATTCATTGCATAAACTTCTTATTCAAATCTTTATTTTTATAAAAATATGAAAAATACTTCAACACCAAACCCCCCCTCATTTGATTTATATGTATTACATAAGTTAATTTCATTTCTTGCTCATTCATTCCATCTTCTTAATTTGTAAACATACTTTGTAGCAAAAATATTCTTAAGGAATATGCCTCTGAGACGGTATGTCAATGTGGATTTTTTATTTCCTGTTCTTTGTATTAGCTACTATGTTTTGGGCCTTTCTATACAAAATAATTTGGAAAACTGAGATCTTATGTTTCGTGAATGTGTCACAATAAAAAAGGTACTCCATTGTATTCTTAATGGTTGATAGTAACTCATATTTGGATGTGAAATGTTTTAGTCTACATCATGTAAACTTTTTTTATGGCACTGAAATGAGTAAATCAATGACATGGGGCTATGCCTCCTACTTTTCCACGAGGTCTACATTTTAATTTGTTAAAACACATCTCTTTTGAATGTCTTTGGGAACTTCTATTGTAATACCTTTGGTAACTGTACTATGACCTTTTTTTACCTTTCTTTTAAATGTAGAAAAAGAATAAGGTAAATGACACGTGACGAAAAAATTCTTTATTTTTAGAAAAAATATGAAAAAGAAAACGGTAATGAATGAGAACTTATGCTAGTATATTTATCTTATTAGGAAAAAGTTAAATATTAACACAAGAGATTAACACATAACAGTTAGAAAAAATAGTTGGAGTTTGTTGTGCCTAGTGAGGCTAAAATAAATAACGAAATCCTCCTGTTAGTTTTCCTATGGGAGATAGAGAAAGAGAATACAATATGAGAGACCACAAGGTATTATGGATGGTGATAAATTCCATGAAAGTGTACCTATGTGTTGATAGTGCTGGATACTGCCAACATATAGGGATCTCCCTAATATGAGGTCTTAATTAGACCTCACACTGTTTGGCGTAGGATTCCCACCCAGAATATGACTTGACTACTGTTTGCTTAAAGATATGGCTTGGATTTAGCAATTAGAACGAGAGAGAAACACACACGTTCTTTTGAATGAGAAAGAGAGTGTGCCTTGTGAATGTTTGATTGCATATGTATCAAGTTTCTTTCACTGAGGAGGGGAAATAAAGTGATCCTCTAAGAGAGAATTAATAGTGCTATCATAATGGACACTCACACACATGAGAAAGTCTTGTCTAACATCAAGTAAAATAGTTATTTTGTTGCGGCTACAACCACCCTCTAAAATTTTGCCTTAGCTTCATTTCGGAGCCTTCCTACCAACTTTTCATAGCATCTTGTCTTGCTTCGTCAAATACACAAGCTTCACTATTTTTCTTGCACAAATTCAGCTTGTCGATCAAATCTTGATGAATTCCCCTCACAAGCCGATCACCCAGACTTGGTATAGCTGTAGGATGAACAAATCCCCCAAGAAATTACACAATTCTAGAGGGTAACCAGCCTTCCCTCCAAAAATTGCGTAATTCTGGCTGCTAGCCTACTAGGCTCCAGAATTGCACAATTCTGCAAGAAAATCTTCACCTAGAAAACTGCACAATTCTTCCTAATAGGCTTTCTTAGCTTAGGAATTACACAATCATGGGTAGCGGTCAGCCGCTCTACCCAAAAATTGTGAAAACTCCCCTCGACAGCTAGCCCAGGTCCCAACTAGACATGCGCATTTCCTCCTAGCAGTTGAGCAGCCTCATGCATGAGCAGTTGGGTTGACCAGTTCAACCCAGGACTAAGGAAACTTGACTTCCATGCATGGATTTCTTTTTCCTAGAATAGAAAAAGGAAACATGAAAAAATAATCCCATGCTTTAGGGAGCTCTTTTTAGCAGCCAGAGGTTACATGCAAATTTCGATTTAGAAACCTTCCTCCAAGTGTCACTTTTTCTTAGATTTGTGGCATGCGCATCATGAGCTCAAACTTATTTATTCAACACATCAGAGCTCATTCCTTCACATTGATCTTGGAGCTCTGACATCCCACAACACATCTAGGACTCTTCGACACATTCGGCTCAGCTATTCATGGGTAAGTGGTCTCAACTCGTCTTTTTCATCATTTCTATCGCTTTTTGTGTTTTATCTTGTGTGAGTGTTGTTTGCATGATTTCTTTGAACGCTTGTGGTCATTTACATGCATAATATCTTTTACTAGCACCATCTTAATTTTATTTTCTATCTCACTGCTATCGCATGCATGAAACTGTTTTGCATGAGCAGTCACCGATTCAGCAACTTGCATCACCCACATGTATGTTGATGTGTTCACTGAACCTTTCATCCGATGTTTTCATGCACAATCAATCACTTCTTCTTTCACTTAGTGTCACCATGCATTCACTTTCATATTTTCTTTTAGTTTTCTGTCGGCGGGTCTAGGCAGCCTTGGCCCAGACTCTGCTGTTGGGTTGTGTTATATTCTTTCCACGACTAACCTACGTAGTGAATGGGGGGGTTAGTGGGGGGGCGGAGCCCCCCCTTCATTGCACTGATTGCGCAGTAGGGGGGTCACAGGGGTGTTTGAGGGGGACGGGTAGCCCCCCTGTACGGGGTTCGGGGCAGTGCCACGGGAAATTTTTTTTTTGGACCCTATATTAGGTTGGGTGCACCTACCTATGGTTTTTTCGGTCCATGTTTTTGGACGCGATGTTTTTTGGTCCATGGTATTGGATGCTTTGGCATGTATAAATATGTATTGTAACATTGAAAGGAACATAATGAAAAATCAAGCTAGTAGTCCCAGTTTTCGGATTCAAAGGGAAAATCTCTACGTATATGTGTTTTATGTCTTATGCTCTTGCATTGTTTTATTTTATGTGTTTTAGAATTCGTATGCAGGTAATTTCTGTACAGGGTTAAGACCTACATTTGGTATCAAAGTTTTTTTGGCTTCAAGGGGATGCTTTTGTTGCTGAGGGGTTTTGGTCGGGCCTGTGGTACACCTTGTTCTATGGGAGATCTGCGAGATCAATTCTGGTGGTGAAAGAAGATGGAGAGCAGTGGAAAGATAGAGATCGAGAAATTTAATGGTCAGAGTTTTGAGTTGTGGAAACTCAAGATGGAGGATCTGTTGGTGGATAAAGATCAGTGGATTGCAGTAGATTCGGGTACTAAACCAATGAGAGTGTCCGATGAAGAATGGAAGAAGTTGGATCGGAAGGCAAAGAGCACAATATGATTGTCTGTATCAGATTCAGCATTGCTGAATGTATCAGGGGGAGCTACGGCGAAGGCTTTGTGGGACAAGTTAGGTACTTTGTACCAATCTAAGTCTTTGGTGAATAAACTGTTCATATAGAAAAAGTTGTATAACCTGAGGATGAAAGATGGAGACTCAGTCACAGAGAAAATGAACGAATTTAATACTGTGGTAAGTCAGTTAACATCTATTAATATTAAAATTTTAGATGAAGATAAGTGCATCAGTTTGTTGTTTTCTCTACCAGATTTGTGGGATAGTCTGATTATTGCAATAGGTAGCAATGCAACTGCGTTGCATTTTGATGAAATAGTCTCATCCTTGCTGACGAAGGAGATGAGACGGAAAAATATGGAGAGCCAGAATGGTGATGCCTTGTATGTACGAGGACAGTCCCACAACAAAAACAAAAATAAGTCATCGAGTGGGAGATCTAAATCTAGAGGGAGATCTAAATCTCCAGGAAAACCTGTAAAGGTGGTGTGTTGGAAATGTGGAAAGGAATGGCACTACAAAAGGGACTGTAAATCTAAAGCTCCTGATAAAGGAAAGGGATCTGATGATGATCCTTCTGTAGAGGTGAAAACCACCTCAGATGAAGGTGGGGATGTGTACTTGGCTTCTTCAAGTACACATGTAGATCATGAGGCATGGTTGATTGACTCAGGTGCATCCTTTCACTTCACTCCCCATAGAGAGTGGTTCTGCGAGTATGATAAATACGATCATGGTGATGTCTTCTTAGGGGATGATAGGAAGGCTAGAATCATTGGTTGTGGAAAATTAAAGTTGTAGTTGCAAGGTGGAAGGGCTAGAATGCTTCCGGGTGTTCTGCATATTCCATTAGCCGGAAATTTGATTTCTATAAGCGAGTTGGATGATGTAGGTGTAAGAACAATGTTCGAGAAGGATACTTGCAAGATGGTTCGAAGAGCACTAGTATTGATGTGGGGAGTTCGGACTGGAACTTTGTACAAGCTGCAAGGTAGCACTATTGTTGATGGGTGCAATAGTTTTGTGTTTCTTGAAAGTGGACCAGAAAATCTAGTGGTCTCTGGAGAGAAGACCATGTTGTGGCATCAAAGGCTTGGACATATTGGAGAGAAGGGCCTTCGAATACTTCATGGTAAAGGTATGGTAGAAGGTATGAGTAGTAGCTCTCTTGATTTTGATTTTTGTGAAAATTGTGTATATGGGAAGCAGAATCACGTGAGTTTCCCCTCTGGTGGTAAGAGGGCGAAACAAATGTTAGAGCTTGTGCACAGTGATGTGTTTGGACCTGTGAAGGTTCCATCACTGGGTAAGTCTGTGTACTATGTATCATTTATAGATGATTTCTCAAGGAATACATGGATATATTTCCTTAAGAAGAAATCTAAAGTCTTTGATAGGTTTAAAGAATTTAAGGCTCTAGTGGAAAACCGGACAGAGAAGAAGATAAAGGCGCTAAGGAAAGATAACGGTGGAGAGTTTTGCAGTAAGGAATTTGAAGAATTCTATAAGAAGTGTGGTATAGCACGACAGAAGACTACTCCATATACACCTCCGCAAAATGGAGTTGCAGAAAGAATGAACATGACATTGATGGAAAGGGCAAGAAGCATGCTCAGTGGTGCTAGGTTAGGATAGGAATTATGGGAAGAGGCAGTGGAGACAACATGTTACCTAGTCAAAAGATCACCTTCATCAACGTTGGAGGATAAGACTCCACAAGTGGTACGGACAGGTAAGAAACCCTCTCTTTCACATCTGAGGGTATTTGGATGTGATGCATATGTACATGTTCCAAAGGAGAAACGAACCAAGTTGGATAGTAAATCTGAAAAGTGCATCTTTATTGGGTATAAGGATGGTTTAAAGGGTTATAAGATTTGGAACCCAGTAACAAGGAAGGTTGTGTACAGCCGAGATGTGGTGTTCAGAAAGGTGAAAGATGTTATTAAACATGAAGTCCAATCAAAGGAACCTAAGAAGATAGAGTTTGAGCTAAAGGAGGAGGAATCAAACTCTACAGCAGAGGAGGAATCAAAAGATGAAGAGCCACAAACTCCGGGTGTGAGAAGATCAGTTCGAGAAAGAATGCAACCAGAAAGGTATAGTCCATCTACTTTCTATTCAAATTTTGCTTTATCTATTGATCCCAGAACTATGAAGGAAGCAGTAGATTCAAAGGATGGAAAACTCTGGGAAGTGGCCATGGTTGATGAAATGGCATCTTTGCACAAAAATGAGGCTTGGGATCTGGTGGAGTTGCCAGCTGGAAGGAAGCCCATTGGCAGCAAATGGGTGTTCAAGAAGAAGACAAATGTAGAAGGAAAGGTGGAGAAATATAAAGCTCGGCTGGTAGCAAAAGGTTATTCCCAGGTGTTCGGAATTGATTTTGGTGATATTTTTTCTCCTGTTGCCAAGGTAACTTCTATTAGATTACTTTTATCTATTGATGCTACTTTTGATTTTGAGGTAGAATAGATGGATGTGAAGACAACATTTCTTCATGTGGATCTAGAAGAGGAGATCTACATGAAGCAACTTGAAGACTTCGCGGTGAAGGGTAGGAAAGAACTGGTATGCAAGTTACAGAAGTCTCTATACGGGTTAAAACAGTCACCAAGGATGTGGTATCAGAAATTTGATACATTTATACGAGGACTTGGCTTCACCAGAAGCAAAGTAGATCGATACATTTATTTTAAATTAATTGGTGACCGTGTTATTTATCTGGTCTTCTATGTGGATGATATGTTGCTGGTTGGAAATGACAAACAAATTATCTAGGATTTGAAGACCCAATTGTCCTCCAAATTCGACATGAAAGATCTTGGTGCTACAAACTACCTTTTGGGCATGGAAATTAAAAGAGATCAAGCAAATAAGAAGCTTTGGTTAAACTAGAGGAAGTATGTCGAGACAATACTACAGAGGTTTAATATGCAGGATGGTAAACCGGTGAAGGTTCCTATTCCTATAGGTGTAAAGTTATCTGCTGAATACTATCCCAAGACAAAAGAAGAGGAAGAGGATATGTCCTGTGTTCCATATGCAAGTGCAGTCGGTAGCCTGATGTATGCAATGGTCCATACTAGACTAGACATTGCACATGCAATGGGAGTATTGAGGAGGTTTATGTCAAAACCAAGGAAGGAGCATTGGACAACAGTGAAGCAGGTTTTCAGGTATTTGTGTGGCACTAGTGATTATGGTTTGTGCTACCAAGGAATACTAGGATTGGATAGAGTTTTGGATATCTGTGGCTTTGTTGATGCAGATTGGGCTGGAGATTTGGATCATAGAAGATCTACAAGTGGGTATGTGTTTAACCTATTTGGAGGTGCAGTTAGTTGGATGAGTAAGAAACAATCTGTAGTGGAATTATCAACTACAGAGGTAGAATACATGGCAGCCACTCATGCAAGCAAGGAAGCAGTTTGGTTCTAGAGATTCTGTTCAAGTATGGGGTTAGTACAAGAAGCTATAAGGATAGACTATGACAGCCAAAGTGTAATTTTCTTGGCAAAGAACCCTGCTTATCATTCAAAGACAAAGCACATTGATGTTCAGTATCACTTTTTGAGGGATATGATAGAAGACAAAAAGGTGTTTTTGGTAAAGGTGGACACTTTGAAGAATACTACAGATGCATTGACAAAATCTGTGAGCTCTGAGAAGTTCTCCTGGTGCAGAGAAACAATGGGAGTTTCAGGGCTAGAAAAATGACTAAGCTCTCCTGTGGCCCCTTATGGAAAGAAAACAACAAGTGGGAGAATGTTGGGTTGTGTTATATTCTTTCCATGACTAACCTACGTAGTGAACCAGGGGGTTAGAGGGGGGGTGGAGCCCCCCCTTTGTTGTGCTGATTGCACAGCAGGGGTGGGTAGCTCCCCTCTATGGGGTCCGGGGCAGCGCCCGAGATTTATTTATTTATTTTGACCCTATATTAGGTTGGGCGAACCTACTTATGGTTTTTCAGTCCATGGTTTTGGACGCGATGGTTTTCGGTCCATGGTATTGGATGCTTCAGCATGTATAAATATGTATTGTAACATTGAAAGGAACATAATGAAAAATCAAGCTGGTAGTCCCAGTTTTGGGGTTCAAGGGGAAAATCTCTGTGTATATGTGTTTTATGTGTTATGCACTCGCATTGTTTTATTTTATGTGTTTTAGAATTCGTATGTAGGTAATTTCTGTATGGGGTTAAAACCTACATCTGCCTCACCCAAATAGCATTGCACAATCTGGAGAAGGAAGGCTCCCTCTTCCTCCCCAGAAATACATATTTCTTCCTAGACACTATCCTCTAGGACTGTTTTGCACATTTCTGAGGGATAGTGACAGCTCGCCCAGAAAATTGCACAATGCAGTCCCTGAGCCTGCAGTCATTTCTAGTTGGAATTGCACATTGTGCAATCCCAATAGTTAGCAGTCAGCTTGGATTATGCACTGTACAAATTCATTAGCCAGTCTTGCCTCCCATACAGCATAAATTTCCTTTTGCTCAGTTTTGGCAACCAGTCACCTAGCCTCACAGTAGAAATTGTGTAATCTTTGCCTATCACTCCCAAGGTATGTGTTAAGTCATTCCACAAATTTGCTTTGGTTTTCGCTGACATATTTATTGCCATGTATATTTATTTGTCTTTGGATCTTTAAGGTGTTCATCTACCTATTAGAACTACAAGATCAATCACCTCCAAGAGAGTAGGATCAAAGGACAGTTACGGAAGTGAAACTGGAGCAACAATTGAGCAGGTGTTTGCATGTCTACTGATATATGAAGATACCAAGATGTTTCTAGACAAGGGCATCAAGCTGAAATGGCAAGAGGTTAGTAAAGCATTTGCAGGAACTTTTGTGGAAGACCTTGAAGACTTTTAGGGGTATGTGAACATTTAGAAGTCTCACTTGTACCGAATTACATGCATATACCCTACATTCCCATGTGCGGACATGATACACTGGATCGTCTCGCACAGTGATCTCGAGACGATGACTCTAAGCAGTGTTAGCAGGATGAAGCTTTCCACCTTCAGGGCATAGGATTATGATGAGAAGTATCAGATGTCAAAGCCGTGACTATCATGGAGACTCCTTTCACCTTACCCAACAGCAGTGCCAACTCCAGAGACATTATGAAGAAATAGATTTAGGATGACACCCAACCAGATCTATAAGATGAAGATACTATGGAAGGCACATCAAAACTTGGTCATATTTTCATGTCGACTATGTCACCAAGAAAGCACGGAAACCTTCCCACAAAGTTGGGTGATCGCGTTGGACCAAATGGCCAGAGAGGGTAAACCATGTAACTGGTCTGGCATGTTGGCTCATCAGCTGAAGGAACAGGTAATGAAGGCTTGACAATCACTCGGAGGTATGTAAGTAGAGATCTACATGTCTGCCTACATCTTAGATGCAATCTGTGCCTAACACAAGTTTACAGGCTTGGAGTGGGCATGGTCATTGATAGAGACTGTTGTGAACACATATTGTAAGTTGTTGTCTGAATGCAGCTTCAGAGGAGTAATCACATGACTGTCCGATCATTTTGTCACCCCATTCTACAAGATGATATTCGAATAGGAGCCACCTTGTATATTGAAGGAAGCAATGGAGGAACTGGTAGACATTACTGATTGGTATGCCTCGCCATCTGACAACTTGTACGAATGTTCAGTGTGGAGAAGCCTTTGCATGTTCTACCGAAGTTTTCCTTGGACATACTCATCATGAAGGAAGTGGCATATCACATCTCAACATGATTAACAACTAGACTGCACCGGAAGAAGAAGGCACCTTAGCCTGCTCTTCCATTGCAGATTGGGTTATATGAGGTCCAGAGTATCAAGCAAGCATATGTCGAAGAAGAACTTATGAAGAAGTATCCATTCGACCTCCGAAGCTACAATCCGTATGACCCACATTGTATTGTGAAATATCATTGCACGAGAGTACAGTCCAACTGGATCCATAGCGCATTTCATTGGGCCAAGGAGGACCCATGGAGATATTGCTACAGTGTCTCTAGACCCGATGAATAGGTCAGCTTCATTTTGGAGTGGTTAGTGAAGCAATGTTAAGCAATATCCTAGACAGCACCAGCACCAGCACCAGTAGCAGCAGAGGCAAGCATACTAGTACGTGACAAGGGCAAGAGGAAAATTGTCGATCATATGGAGGTGTTATCACTCAGGTTGTCCCTAAAGCTCCTTAAAGGGATACGGCCGAGGTAACCACAAACCAATCTTTGGACTGCAGGTCCTAGCCTACCAGCAGTCAAAGAGGGCTCTCTCTTTAGGATTTAGCTTTATTGATGATGATTTTAGGCTAGTTATTGAGTACAAGGGGTTTTGTTTGAGTTTTGGTGGGAAGGATGATGCTTTCAAGAAAAGAGGCAGAGATAGAATGAAAGTTTTAGAATCATTGGGTGTGGAGTCAAGGAGTAGAACTGCTGGTGTGTTTTCTTGGTCACAAGAGAGAAATATGGAGCAAGATAGCTGCACATGAAACAATGATTCAAGCTTAAAAGGATGGAATGAGGGCTAAGGAATGAGAGGCAGTTAAGAATCTCTCGTTCAGCTTAATAGAGGGAAGGCGAATGAGCTCTATCTAGGAGCAGTGAAGAATCCCTAGATAACTGTCAGACAAGGGTGAATTAGGGTAAATATGAGCCAAAGGGAAATCATATTCATTACCAATTCAGTTCAGAAGAAAACATAAAGAAACAACAGAAATTGAGCATAGAGTGCGGTTAAACAAGTTCTAAGCTAATCTTTCTTTCTGCTATTTAGATGGTGATACATGTATGATATGAGCATAAGTCAATGAAAACAGAGGTAAGAGGCACTTATTGAGTCATGTTGAGGCACAAGAATTCCACATTTAATCCTTCAAAACATTAATACATAGCACACAGTCCATTCTCCAAGCTTTCAGCAGTCTTTGATTAAGTAAAACATATCAGATATACAGTGCGAGTCTCTCTTGGAGCTATACAACCAACCAACCCCCTAAACAATGCAGAGGGTGGTATATATACAAAAAACAAGATACAAGAATATCTAAATGATGAATTAATAGCTCATAACTTCTTTTCCAACTCTTAAGGAGTAGTAGCTGAAAGAGTAAATGTCGCAGTAAATATGAATGTAACAGTTGTTCATTCTATCAGAGAAAATTGACTTTTGAGTCCAATTGAGTCGGTTGGGCTGCGCTTTAAAAAATCCACACTTTTAGGCTTGTTGTCCCAGCTCTTTGCTTTGTCACTGCTCCAACCTACTCTGCGCGTTCCTTAACCGCTCTGTCCGGTGCTTTCGTGCTTCCTTTCGCTGACTCATAGCTGACCGAGATTTGAAATAAACAAAAAGGGGCAAAAACTGAAATTACCTGGGCAAAATGGCCAGCATTGCCTACCACCAATCCTCGGGAGGTAACTGATGCTTTTGTATCTTGACGAGTGTCTCATCAGCCTCTGTGTACTTGTAATAGTTGGGTGGCATTTCAAACAGATGGTTAACTTCATGCTCTATGTAAAATAAGTTTTCCAGCTTGTCATAGAGAGTCTGTCCTGAAGGAGGTCCTGCTTGTGCTGGAGAACTTGATGAAGCAGTAAGCTGATTTGTGACATAATTATTGAGCCTGGTTGCATATTGGTCATGTGTCAATAACCTTCTAGCGCTGGTCAGTAGGCTGGGCAATCCTTTAGTCTGTAGTGCTGCAAGCTTTATTTCAAAATTGTCAACATCCCTTTGTATTTCCCGACATCTTGCTTCTAGGGTTTGCACAAAGCCTCTTAATACGAGCACCCTCTTTGCTATCAATATGGCGTCTATTCTGTTCATGATATGCAGTGCTGGCAGCTCTTCCTTAGTCCGATGATTTAAAAAGTTGATCATTTTGCTAGCCTGCTCAGGCATGTTTCCCAATGCTGCTTTGGCTTTCTAAGTTTCAAACTGAGCTAGGCCAATTAGTTCTATCTGTTCATACATGGCCTGAATTGACCTCCATTGGCTTGTGATTAACTGATTAATCTTGGCCCACAAAATCTTTTTTATTTCAGCCAGGGTTTTGTCCAAAGACAGCTCTTTCTCCAAGGCCTTTATTTTGTCCTTCAGGGCTTTGATTTCCCTTGTCTGCTCAGCCACTGTCATTTTGGACTTATCATATCTTCCTTCTAGATTGGCCAATTTTTCTTTGGCCTCCTTTATCTCTATTTCTTGAAGCTCTAGCTTCTTGACAGCTTTTGTCAATTCATCCATGCTCATGCTAGAGTCAAGAGTTGTTGTTGTTGCCACTGTAGCTTCTGTAGCTATTGTAGTAGCTGGAATAATTGGAGGGGTCGCTGCTGCTTGCATAGGAGGAATAGTAACAGCAGTTGGAACTGTTTGAGGTGGCTGGGAAATCAACTCTCCCTGCTTGCCTTGTAGTGCTTTCTCCAACTCTCCTTCCATCTCAATTATTCTCTGGTTCATTTGCATTAGCAGGTCCAATGTATCCTCAGCTTCTTTCTCTTTCACCAGTTCTCCTGTTTGAGGGTGCTCAGTGGGAAGCAACCTCAATCACTTTTTTAATGCAGCAATATCATCATCCTTCTTTTTCATAAGTGCCCTCACACCTTTAGGATCCTTAGGATCATGTCCTAAGTCCACAATAATGTCCTCCAATGTTTTAATTCTGTTGTCTTTGGCTGTGGAGGACATTCTTTCCAAATCAAGCTGAGTATTTGTATTCTTTAGAGATTCTTTCAATTCATGAGCTAGCGTGGCCTTCTCCACCAGCGTGGCATAGACCATTTCCCCTGTCTGCTTGTGTAATTCTATTTGATACATGGGGTGGATGTCTTTGGCTAGTACCTCTAATCTTCTCCTGACATAGTTTGCAACTGACTGTGGCTACTGAACCTTGGGCTTGAAGTGGGTGAGAATCATCCTTTCTTCTTTAATGTCATATGCCGCCATCAACCTTTCCTGCTTGGCAGGAGTTGCCTTTAGGAATTGGTCATACAATTGCACTCTTAGTAGCTCATTTTGAGCCTTAATTTCTTTAAAGCTGGCTTTGATGCTAGTTGGTCTCTTGCTTTGTTGTGTGGAGGAAGACACCTCCATGGCATGCTGTTTGTCATGCTCTTGCTAAAAAGAGCTTGTAGGCGTATGCTGGCTTGCTTCCCTTCTCAGGCTTTCTATGACTTCTTCACTGACTTCCTCCTCAAATGGAGGATCAACTCTTTGCCTTTTAGCTTCAGGCTGCTGTGTAGAGCCACTAGTTGGTGTAAATTCTTCGCTATCTCGCTTATTACTTCTTTCCTCATTGACATGAGTTTGCAAAGGTGGCACTTGCAGCGCCTCTGTTTGTTGAGGAGGGGCCTGCCCTTGAGCTTGTTCCATTGAAGTGGCAGGCTGATCTGTGACCATTCCTTTCTCTATCTCCATTGGCTCTTTTCCTTTAGCTATACCTGTTGCTGATGTGGATGCTCCTTGGGCAGCCTGTGAAGCTACAACAGTAGATGTGCCCTCTTCAACTTGGTATGGCAGTTTGAAAATCACCTGGTCAGAAGAATCCAAGTCAAGAGTTTTTTCAAGATCTTCATCAGTTTGCTCCAAAATTTCCTCTTGAGTGAATTCTTCAACTAAAGTGCCTTGTGCCCATGCATCTTGATTAGCATATTTTTCAATGTGTGGGGTTTTGCAGTGATCATAGGGTGTCAATCTATATTTGAGTCTTCTAGCATTAATAAAGCCAAGTGGGTCATAAGGGACCCACCAGAAACTTCTTTTCAACTTAAGTTGATCCTTGAGTATCAGGTCAGCATCTTGCCAACCTTCCTTCTTGTTCATGATAAAGGGGCCTAGGTGGTCTTTAAATTTCAGTCGAGCCTTCTTCTTGGTGCTGTGAAAATGAGTCAGATCTGAATTGATAAGCTACCTATAGTATTCCAAGGCAAACAGCCTCATTGGTACATACCTTGGGAGCCTGTAAGGACAAAGGTCACAGCCATAGATTTTGATGACAGTGTGATCCTGGTATAGGTACCAATCACCTACTTTGTAGCTCTTAGATAGCTGCAGTATCTTCTGCATCTCATAAGTTATTCTAGGAGGAGGAGCCTTCATTAAGAGGCAGGAGACTGGATAAACAAACTGGTCAATGAACTCACAGTAAGAGTAAGGAGAATGCTGGATTTGATGGAATACTGATGACCAGAAGATAACAGATCTTCTTTCTCCCTTTGAATCCAATTTCTTGATGGGGCACTGGAAGCTTTTAGACTGATAATACATGAACAAATGATAGATGTATGAGGAATATTTGAAAACTCCCTGCCTATCTAGCTTAATGAGCTGGTCATGAATTTTGTTTGCTATGAACTTGGCATAATTATACTTGATAGCAGGAGGTTGTCCTTGGCTGAATGAAGACAACAGAACCAGCACTGCCTCATCCACATCTTCACTTGTTTTGAATCCTAACACATAGGATATCATGTCTACAAGTAGCTTGCCCACCTCATTGAAATGGACATAAAGGAATGGAGGTGGTTCCTTAGGTTGGAAATCTGCCCTCATAAATGTCTTAGCAATTCTTTCAATCTTGGGGCCAGGGAACCAGGAGGCCTCATCCAGCAAGTGCTTCATGGAGAAGGGCAACAATAGCTCAGTCTGTTTGAAATTTAACATCTGGTTGATGGAGTCAGGAGTGATGTAAAAAAGTATGCTCCCAGATGGAGACTTAACAGCCCTCTGACTTGGCTCATAGTTTGCAGCACACAGGTGAATAATCTCAGGAAAAATATTGACAGAGGGGAGGAAATAATGTGGCAAATTGGACTCCCATATGCCATACATGTCAGAGTTGTTTATAAAGCTATTTCTTAGCTAGCAGTAGGTATGCAAATGATTCCTGTTCCCAACTGGGTCTTGAATAAGATAATCTGTGTCAGCCAAGGCCATTGACTCAAGCTCTTTGCTTGCTGGATTCATGGGAGTGATGCTCAGATCTGATGGAGTGGCCATTATGGAACTTTTCACTATTTGAGCTTGGAAGGAAGGTCAATGCAATAGCTGGCTAACAGACTTGTTTGTAAGGAGTAGCAGAGGAACCTAGGATTGAAATCAAATGTAATAATAGCTTGACTGCTTGGCACTTATGCTATGAGAGAGACAAACTTTGCAAAGTTTACGGGCCAACTTCTCGTCTCTTAGTGAACTCTCTGGTGTTAAAGACTGCGAGGAGAAATGCAGAAGGGGAAGGAGTTACTATGACTTCAATGGACTGATTTATACAGTGGAATGAGGTGAAATTGGGCAATGTTGAGCTCTTACAAGGTTTTGTCTGGAGGCCAAGCTTTAAATGGAGTTTTTGACATTGAAATTGTAAAGGAGCACGATTTTACAAGGTTGCTTTTGAAATAAGGGCTTACCAGTGGGTTTTAGTGAAGTCTCAGGCATAATAGAGTTGCCAATTGAGTAATTTTATAGGCTTGCAGCATGTACAATGGAGAAACATGGAAGAACAAGAGCAAAAAGGGGAGAAATTGGCAAATACCTAGCTAAACCAGTGCTGGGGGAGGACAAGGTGGTGCAATGGCAAGCTATGGAGTCGTATTGCAGGCCGCAACAGCTTGGTTGGTCGATTTCAAGCTTTGGAAATGAAAAAACAGTAAAAACAGTGAACCAAAGTTTTGCAAATGGACCAATAGAAGTGAAATAAAACGGTCGTTTGCACGCTTTTTATATAAAAAATGACATTTTGGCAATTTTGACGCTTTTTCGGGATGACGTTAGCGTGACGTCATCGGCGGGTCCTAGGTATGGATAAGTAACGTGGCAACTGATGGGGCGGTGACATGGCAATGACACGGTGGTAGGGCACGGGCACAAAAGGGATGACGTGGTAAGCGCGACAGAGCAGCGGAGGCGTGGAGGTGACATCATGGGGGAGACGTGGCACCGACGTCACACAGGGGAGGGCGGTATCTGGTTTTAGGCGCACCGCTTTTGTGCGCAGGTGGTTTCGAAGGGAGGGGCTCCGCCACAAACGAGAGGGCGATGCGTGGCGGGAGTATGACGGAAAACCGCCCATCTCCTGGATGCTAACCCTCGGCATGTCGGGGCACAAAAAGACCCGCCCACCGTAGATCTTGGGCATGCCAGATCGGACGGTCGGCGACACAGTTAACATGGCGGATGGTTAGGGATGGGGCCCGCGGCGCTTTTTATTAATTGTTTTATTCTGGTGGGGGGAAAACTTTAGGAAAGTGGGTTTTGGGTTATATACAAGCGGGGTGAAATATTTACAAGGGTGGAAAATGAGTTTTATAGGGTTAGGGTTTAAAGGGAAAAGGTTATTAGTGTGACCAAATGTCGGACTAACTCCAGGTTAGGACAGAAGGGTTAATAGGAGTCCCAAATGGACTACTATTTCTCGGACTAAAAAAAAACATATGCTATAGTGCCAAGGGGGGGTTATTTAATATTTTTGGGGATTTCATATAATTTTAGTAGTAAATGGGGATGGGGAAATAGTTAGGCAGCTACATAGTACAATTAAAAGTTAATATGGCTTGGTGGAGTGTAAATGTAAAAGGAAGAATAATAAGTCTATGAAGTGATAATATACATAGGAATTTCATAGAAAGTGGAAAAAAGGCTTTTGCACAAGAAATGTGGCTTATTTTCATGAAGAAAGCCAAAACTTTGACTTAATGTTTCACAAAAACAAAATGAAATTAGGACTTGTTGGGCAGATCCCAAGGTCCTTTAGGGGGATATTAGCAAGAGACGTTTTAGGGGGAGTGAAGGGAAGTTATACATGCTTCCAGAATTCTGTCATCAAAACACTGCTTTGGTACCTTTTCCACTGATGAGATGAGCTTTGTTTTCCAAGGCCAAAACTGAAGATAATCTTGCTTCTGCAACCCCAGGCTACCTACCCAGCTTAATACACCTAGCATTTTTTGTTAGTTCGGGAAGGGTGCACTTAGACTTGCAAACCCTGATTGCTTTTTTCTTTTTAACTGCCCTCCTATCTAAATGTACCCTTATCTCTTCCAAGGGTCCAGATTAAGCAGTTGGGCTCCTTCACTTCTCTACCTAGCTACTGATCTGCCAAGATTAAGCTGTTGGCCTTCCTTTAATCGAGGAATTTTTCAAAAATGGAACTTTTGCAGTATTGAAAAGATGAACATTTTTGGCACTTCCACTGTCAATCATGAAATATGAAACCTGTTGCAACAGGAGGCTAACAGTGGCTCCACTTGGGGATGACTTTTCCTTGTGAAAAGTCAAGAACAGCAGGTCAGAATGCCTTAGTCTTCAACTGTTTCTGTACTCTGAAAACCTTCCTTTGCTGGCTGCTTTATCTATGCATATGACAGCAGACTTGAAGAGCTTAAGGCCTTCACTTTGGGCTTCAACTGCAGCAAGTTGCTATCTAAACTAAAAATCAAAATCCTACCTATTTACACTAATCAGCCTTCTGTTTGCTGGTTAGGTAAAATGAAACAACCAGTGCAACCACTTAAGCAATTGTAGAAAGAAACAAACTGTTTGGCTGACAGTTGGTGAAATTAGAAACATTATTCGGTCATGTGCCCCCATAATCAAAATTGTGATACATAAAGGCCACTGCTGATATACTTGGCCCTTATAGAGAAGACATGTTAAAGATTTTGAGTTGAGAAGATCCTCCATGTAATCTGCTACAGGATCCACAAAAGCATTATGTGGGATAGTTTCTTTTGGACCTTCTTGGTCTGATGGAGTAGCTACATCCTCAGTAACAAACCTTGCAACCAATACTTCAGCCTTTATTTTGAAAGCAAGATTATCCTCAATCTGTAAGTCACAAGGTAGTACAATTTCCTCATGACTCGGAGAAGGAAGATTTTGGAGGAATTCTTTAGGATCACGAAAATCAAATGACTGAATTTGAGAATGCAGAAGTTGAATTTCATTTTCATGTTCTTCCACAACTAAATCAAGGAAATACATCTTGATTTGAGGCTGTTGTATTGTTTTGACCTTTAACAACACCAATCTCAAAAAAAATTCATCAAGCTCATATTCAGATAACAGCTTCCTGAATTCATCTAAAGCTTGATCTATTGCAAGATCTTGCACACACCTGGTCATCGTGTCTTGACTATTAATTTTTTGGCATATGAACTATTTAGTTGTAGACTTGGTTAAAAAACTTGAAGCTCTGGATCATATCTCTCTTTCAGGTTCGATCCTCCAGTGGAGTCTTGATTAAAAATGAAGTGGAGTCGCCAAGTGGATGACTTATCTTTTGGTGTGTCTGATCCCTATCCACCATCATAGATCAGATAACAATATTTACTCTTTGAAGCAACCTTCCAAGTTGTTTCTTGGAATTTTCTAAGAAGTTTCTTAGTGGAGCTTTCCAACTTGATTTGTGAAACTAACTGAGGATGTTCCCAGTGGAGTCGCCATTATGTTATCACTCAGGTTGTCCCTAAAGCTCCTTAAAGGGATACGACCGAGGTAACCACAAACCAATCTTTGGACTGTAGGTCCTAGCCTACCAGCAGTCAGAGAGGGCTCTCTCTTTAGGATTTAGCTTTGTTGATGATGATTTTAGGCTAGTTATTGAGTACAAGGGGTTTTGTTTGAGTTTTGGTGGAAAGGATGATGCTTTCAAGTAAAGAGGAAGGGATAGCATGAAAGTTTTAGAACCATTGGGCGTGGAGTCAAGGAGTAGAACTGCTGGTGCGTTTTCTTGGTCACAAGAGAGATATATGGAGCAAGCTAGCTGCACATGAAACAATGATTCAAGCTTAAAAGGATGGAATGAGGGCTAAGGAATGAGAGGTAGTTAAGAATCTCTCGTTCAACTTAATAGAGGGAAGGTGAATGAGCTCTATCTAGGAGCAGTGAAGAATCCCTAGATAACTGTCAGACATGGGTGAATTAGGGTAAATATGAGCCAAAGGGAAATCATATTCATTACCAATTCAGTTCAGAAGAAAACATAAAGAAACAGCAGAAATTGAGCATAGAGTGCGGTTAAACAAGTTCTAAGCTAATCTTTCTTTCTGCTATTTAGATGGTGATACATGTATGATATGAGCATAAGTCAATGAAAACAGAGGTAAGAGGCACTTCTTGAGTCATGTTGAGGCACAAGAATTCCACATTTAATCCTTCAAAACATTAATACATAGCACACAGTCCATTCTCCAAGCTTTCAGCAGTCTTTGATTAAGTAAAACATATCATATATATAGTGCGAGTCTCTCTTGGAGCTATACAACCAACCAACCCTCTAAACAATGCAGAGGGTGGTATATATACAAAAAACAAGATACAAGAATATCTAGATGATGAATTAATAGCTCATAACTTCTTTGCCAACTCTTAAGGAGTAGTAGCTGAAAGAGTAAATGTCGCAGTAAATATGAATGTAACAGTTGTTCATTCTGTCAGAGAAAATTGACTTTTGAGTCCAATTGAGTCGGCTGGGCTATGCTTTCAAAAATCCGCGCTTTTAGGCTTGCCGTCCCAGCTCTTTACTTTGTCACTGCTCCAACCTGCTCTGCGCGTTGCTTAACCACTCTGTCCGGTGCATTCGTGCTTCCTTTCACTGAATCATAGCTGACCAAGATTTGAAATAAACAAAAAGGGGCAAAAACTGAAATTACCTGGGCAAAATGGCTAGCATTGCCTGCCACCAATCCTCGGGAGGTAATTGATGCTTTTTTATCTTGACGAGTGTCTCATCAGCCTCTGTGTACTTGTAATAGTTGGGTGGCATTTCAAACAGATGGTTAACTTCATGCTCTATGTAAAATAAGTTTTCCAGCTTGTCATAGAGAGTCTGTCCTGAAGGAGGTCCTGCTTGTGCTAGAGAACTTGATGAAGCAGTAAGCTAATTTGTGACATAATTATTGAGCCTGGTTGCATATTGGTCACGTGTCAATAACCTTCCAGCACTGGTCAATAGGCTGGGCAATCCTTTAGTCTGTAGTGCTGCAAGCTTTATTTCAAAATTGTCTACATCCCTTTGTATTTCCCGACATCTTGCTTCTAGGGTTTGCACAAAGCCTCTTAATACAAGCACCCTCTTTGCTGTCAATATGGCGTCTGTTCTGTTCATGATATGCAGTGCTGCCAGCTCTTCCTTAGTCTGAAAAGTTGATCATTTTGTTAGCCTACTCAGGCATGTTTCCCAATGCTACTTTGGCTTTCTGAGTTTCAAACTGAGCTAGGCCAATTAGTTCTACCTGTTCATACGTGGCCTGAATTGACCTCCATTGCCTTGTGATTGACTGATTAATCATGGCCCACAAAATCTTTTTTATTTCAGCCAGGGTTTTGTCCAAAGACAGCTCTTTCTCCAAGGCCTTTATTTTGTCCTTCAGGGCTTTGATTTCCCTTGTCTGCTCAGCCACTGTCATTTTGGACTTATCATATCTTCCATCTAGATTGGCAAACTTTCCTTTGGCCTCCTTTATCTCTATTGCTTGAAGCTCTGGCTCCTTGACAGCTTTTGTCAATTCATCCATGCTCATGCTAGAGTCAAGAGCTGTTTTTGTTGCCACTGTAGCTTCTGTAGCTGTTGTAGTAGCTGGAATAATTGGAGGGGTCACTGCTGCTTGCATAGGAGGAACAGTAACAACAGTTGGAACTGTTTGAGGTGGCTGGGAAATCGACTCTCCCTGCTTGCCTTGTAGTGCTTTCTCCAACTCTCCTTCCATCTCAATTATTCTCTGGTTCATTTGCATTAGCAGGTCCAATGTATCCTCAGCTTCTTTCTCTTTCACCAGTTCTTCTGTTTGAGGGTGCTCAGTGGGAAGCAACCTCAATCAATTTTTTAATGCAGCAATATCATCATCCTTCCTTTTCATAAGTGCCCTCACACCTTTAGGATCTTTATGATCATGTCCTAAGTCCACAATAATGTCCTCCAATGTTTTAATTCTATTGTCTTTGGCTGTGGAGGACATTCTTTCCAAATCAAGCTGAGTATTCGTATTCTTTAGAGATTCTTTCAATTCATGAGCCAGCGTGGCCTTCTCCACCAGTGTGGCATAGACCATTTCCCCTGTCTGCTTGTGTAATTCTATTTGATCCATGGGGTGGATGTCTTTGGCTAGGACCTCTAATCTTGTCCTGACATAGTCTGCAACTGACTGTGGCTGCTGAACCTTGGGCTTGAAGTGGGTGAGAATCATCCTTTCTTCTTTAATGTCATATGCTGTCATCAACGTTTCCTGCTTGGCAGGAGTTTCCTTTAGGAATTGGTCATACAATTTCACTCTTAGTAGCTCATTTTGAGCCTTAATTTCTTTAAAGCTAGCTTTGATGCTCGTTGGTCTCTTGCTTTGTTGTGTGGAGGAAGACACCTCCATGGCATGCTGTTTGTCATGCTCTTGCTGAAAAGAGCTTGTAGGCGTATGCTGGCTTGCTTCCCTTCTCGGGCTTTCTATGACTTCTTCACTGACTTCCTCCTCAAATGGAGGATAAAATCTTTGCCTTTTAGCTTCAGGCCGCTATGTAGAGCCACTAGCTGGTGTAAATTCTTCGCTATCTCGCTTCTTGCTTCTTTCTTCATTGACAGGAGTTTGCAAAGGTGGCACTTGCAGCGCCTCTATTTGTTGAGGAGGGGCCTGCCCTTGAGTTTGTTCCATTGAAGTGGCAGGCTAATCAGTGACCATTCCTTGCTCTGTCTCCATTGGCTCTTTTCCTTTACCTATACCTGTTGTTGATGTGGATGCTCCTTAGGCAGTCTATGAAGCTGCAGCAGTAGATGTGCCCTCTTCAACTTGGTATGGCAGTTTGAAAGTCACCTGGTCAGCAGAATCCAAGTCAAGAGTTTTTTCAAGATCTTTAGCAGTTTGCCCCAAAATTTCCTCCTGAGTGAATTCTTCAACTAAAGTGCCTTGTGCCCATGCATCTTGATTAGCATATTTTTCAATGTGTGGGGTTTTGCAGTGATCATAGGGTGTCAATCTATAGTTGACTCTTCTGGCATTAATAAAGCCAAGTGGGTCATAAGGGACCCACCAGAAACTTCTTTTCGACTTAAGTTGATCCTTGAGTATCAGGTCAGCATCTTGCCAACCTTCCTTCTTGTTCATGATAAAGGGGCCTAGGTGGTCTTTAAATTTTAGTCAAGCCTTCTTCTTGGTGCTGTGAAAATGAGTTAGATCTGAATTGATAAGCTTCCTGTAGTATTCCAAGGCAAACAACCTCATTGGTACATACCTTGGGAGCCTGTAAGGACAAAGGTCACAACCAGAGATTCTGATGACAGTGTGATCCTGGTATAGGTACCAATCACCTACTTTGTATCTCTTAGATAGCTGTAGTATCTTCTGCATCTCATAAGTTATTCTGGGAGGAGGAGCCTTCATTAAGAGGCAGGAGACTGGATAAACAAATTGGTCAATGAACTCACAGTAAGAGTAAGGAGAATGCTGGATTTGATGGAATACTGATGACCAGAAGATAACAGATCTTCTTTCTCCCTTTGAATCCAATTTCTTGATGGGGTACTGGAAGCTTTCAGACTAATAATACATGAACAAATGATAGATGTATGAGGAATATTTGAAAACTCCCTGCCTATCTAGCTTAATGAGCTGGTCATGAATTTTGTTTGCTATGAACTTGGCATAATTATACTTGATAGTAGGAGGCTGTCCTTGGCTGAATGAAGACAACAGAACCAGCACTGCCTCATCCACATGTTCACTTGTTTTGAAGCCTAACACATAGGATATCATGTCTACAAGTAGCTTGCCCACCTCATTGAAATGGACATAAAGGAATGGAGGTGGTTCCTTAGGTTGGCAATTTGCCCTCATAAATGTCTTAGCAATTCTTTCAATCTTGGGCCCAGGGAACCAGGAAGCCTCATCCAGCAAGTGCTTCATGGAGAAGGGCAACAATAGCTCAGTCTGTTTGATATTTAACATCTGGTTGATGGAGTCAGAAGTGATGTAAAAAAATATGCTCCCAGTTGGAGACTTAACAGCCCTCTGACTTGGCTCAAAGTTTGCAGCACACAGATGAATAATCTCAGGAAAAATATTGACAGAGGGGAGGAAATAATGTGGCAAATTGGACTCCCATATGCCATACATGTCAGAGTTTTTTATAAAGTTGTTTCTTAGCTGGCAGTAGGTATGCAAATGATTCCTGTTCCCAACTGGGTCTTGAATAAGATAATTTGTGTCAACCAAGGCCATTGACTCAAGCTCTTTGCTTGCTGGATTCATGGGAGTGATGCTCAAATCTGATGGAGTGGCCATTATGGAACTTTTCACTGTTTGAGCTTTGAAGGAAGGTTAATGCAATAGCTGGCTAACAGACTTGTTTGTAAGGAGTAGCGGAGGAACCTAGGACTGGACTCAAATGTAACAATAACTTGACTGCTTGGCACTTATGCTATGAGAGAGACAAACTTTGTAAAGTTTACCGGCCAACTTCTCTTCTCTTAGTGAACTCTCTAGAGTTAAAGACTGCGAGGAGAAATGCAGAAGGGGAAGGAGTTACTATGACTTCAATGGACTGATTTATACAGTGGAATGAGGTGAAATTGGGCAATGTTGAGCTCTTACAAGGTTTTGTCTGGAGGCCAAGCTTTAAATGGAGTTTTTGACGGTGAAATTGTAAACGGGCGCAGGTTTACAAGGTTGCTTTTGAAACAAGGGCTTACCAGTGGGTTTTAGTGAAGTCTCAGGCATAGCAGAGTTGCCAATTGAGTAATTTTACAGGCTTGCAGCATGTACAATGGAGAAACATGGAAGAACAGGAGAAAAAAGGGGAGAAATTGGCAAATACCTGGTTAAACCGGCGCTGAGGGAGGACAAGCTGGTGCAATGGCAAGCTATGGAGTCGTATTGCAGGCCGCAGCAGCTTGGTTGGTCGATTTCAAGCTTTGGAAATGAAAAAACGGTAAAAACAGTGAACCAGAGTTTTGCAAATGGACCAATAGAAGTGAAATAAAATGGTCGTTTGCGCGCTTTTTATGCAAAAAATGACATTTTGGCACTTTTGGCGCTTTTTCAGGATGACGTCAGCGTGACGTCATCGGCGGGTCCCGGGTATGGATAAGTAACGTGGCAGCTGACGGGTGGTGACGTGGCAATGACACGGTGGCAGGGCACGGGCATGAAAGGGATGAGGTGGTAAGCGCGGCAGAGCAGCGGAGGTGTGGAGGTGACATCATAGGGGAGACATGGCACCAACGTCACACAGGGGAGGGCGGTATCTGGTTTCAGGCGCACCGCTTTTGTGCGCAGGCAGTTTCAAAGGGAGGGGCTCCGCCACAGCCGAGAGGGCGACGCGTGGCGGGAGTACGACGGGAAAACCGCCCATCTCCCGGACGCTAACCCTCGGCATGTCGGGGCACAAAAATACCCACCCACCGTAGATCTTGGGCGCTCCACATCGGGCGGTCGGCGGCACAGTTAACACGGCGGATGGTTAGGGATGGGGCCCGCAGCACTTTTTATTAATCGTTTTAGTCTGGCGGGGGGAAAACTTTAGGAAAGTGGGTTTCTGGTTATATACAAGCGGGGTGAAATATTTACAAGGGTGGAAAATGATTTTTATAGGGTTAGGGTTTAAAGGGAAAAGGTTATTAGTGTGACCAGATGTCAGACCAACTCCAAGTTAGGATAGAAGGGTTAATAGGAGTCCCAAATGGACTACTATTTCTCGGACTAAAAAAAAACATATGGCTATAGTGCCAAGGGGGGGTTATTTAATATTTTTGGGGATTTCATATAATTTTAGTAGTAAATGGGGATGGGGAAATAGTTAGGGAGCTACATAGTACAATTAAAAGTTAATATGGCTTGGTGGAGTGTAAATGTAAAAGGAAGAATAATAAGTCTATGAAGTGATAATATACATAGGAATTGCATAGAAAGTGGAAAAATGGCTTTTGCACAAGAAATGTGGCTTCTTTTCATGGAGAAAGCCAAAACTTTGACTTAATTTTTCACAAAAATGAAATGAAATTAGGACTTGTTGGGCAGATCCCAAGGTCCTTTAGGGGGATATTAGTAAGAGACTTTTTAGGGGGAGTGAAGGGAAGTTAAACATGCTTCCAGAATTCTGTCATCAAAACACTGCTTTGGTACCTTTGCCACTGATGAGATGAGCTTTCTTTGCCAAGGCCAAAACTGAAGATAATCTTGCTTCTGCAACCCCAGGCTACCTGCCCAGCTTAATACACCTAACATTTTTTGTTACTTCGGGAAGGGTGCACTTAGACTTGCAAACCCTCATTGCTTTTTTCTTTTTAACTGCCCTCCTATCTAAATGTACCCTTATCTCTTCCAAGGGCCCAGATTAAGCAGTTGGGCTCCTTCACTTCTCTACCTAGCTACTGATCTGCCAAGCTTAAGCTATTTGGACAGATATTTATTCTCTATCTCTAAAACAAGAAATTTAAACCTAAGTGTTGTGGGGAAAAATGCCTATGCAGGACGATCCTATCCACCTAAGGTGTGACAGTGCCTTAGCAACAAACAGAGACAGCTATTCTAGTATTCTTCCTTTATGAATTAAGAATGAAGAGAGATAGATGGACTAACCGGTGTCTTCCGTTTGTCCCTCGATCCGGTCTCTCTTCTCCTTGAGGGTTCCCAGCTACTTGTCTTCTCGCTCACCCAGCTTCAAGAGGTTTCTGCAAGATCACAAGAAGAGAACACTACACAAGACATGGATTCATATTCATAACTAGTTCAGGATTAGAAATAAACTAAACATACTAATGCAATCATACATCAAAGATACATCAGTATATAGGAGAAACCAAGATAGCTTTATTGATGAATAACAAGGTTCAGGAAGAGATACAACCCAGAGGACTCCAATCCAGCATCTCCTTCCCAGCAAATGGAATTCCTATCTTCACCCCCTTCAAAGCATTAAGCACCCAATGATTCCAATCTCAAACCAACAGCAATTCTTTGCAATCACAAAATTCCAGCCTCTAGATCTCATGGAGGAGAGATCCATATATAGATGTTTGGAGAGAGGATGAGTCAGCTTGAGATCTGACTAATGTCCTCTCCCTCTGTCAGTTCTTGATTCCACTTGGAGATTTGGAACCTCTTACTCATCACCAGTCGAATTCCCTGAGGCAAGTGTCATTTTGGAAGCTTCCTGGGTTCTGACACCTTGAGAAATGAACTTGCCACATGTGAACTCTTGCTCAGCGTAGGTAGCCAGTGTTGCCTTTGACATTCAGCGCAGGTAGGCAGTGTTGGCTTTGACATTCAGCGCAAATAGCTAGTGTAGTCACTGAAATGATCCTGAATTGACTTGTTTTTGAGCAGTTTCTGGTGGAGAACTTCTGTGAATTGCTGTGGTTTGTTAGCCTTGTTCCTCTAGGGGTAGGAACAACATGTTTAGGGACTTTGGATCCCTTAGATTATGGACATTTCATGCTCAATGTTGTAAGGCACAAAAATGTCTATAACAGTTGCCCCCTAAAGTATGAGGCCGTTTATCGGGTGAAATGCTTTATCCAGGAGGGTCCGAAGTTCATCCAATGCTGGGAGGAGACCTGTAATAAGATACAATACAATACATTATTTTTCATACTGCTTTCATGATCTAGCTGAGGCGGGCATTCCCATGCTCAGCTTTATAAATTCATTTTTCCGTACATAGAACAGACAATCGTTTGATGGTAGACTGATAATTTTGATGAAATTATCATCCTTTGAGTAGGATGATTATCTGTTGCAATGATGTACATGTCAAAGTCTTTATATTTCCTGAATATATATCGCAGCCCGGATGGATGAAACTAGATCCGGGGTCTTCAAACTCGTTCGATCTTCACTCTAAGTACAAGTCGATCCATGTGAGAAATGTTCTGAAGTCGAACATGGAAAGACATCGCTTGATTACCGGTCAATGAGGTAAACCGTTAACAAGCACGAGAGGAATCACCGATAATGATAATGACCCTCAAGGTATTGCAGTACAATTCACGTGGTGTGAATAAAGGACTTGGCGTCGAACACCACGCAAAATCTTTCGGTCGAAGGTCATTGATGTATACCTGTCGCCGGAAGTGAGAAACTTGCCATTGAGGCATGCAAGCTTCAAAGTACTGAAGGGGTTGTTCCTAGATCAACTTCTTGGATAATGAGCTGATGTCGACAAGAAGCGATTCGTCAAAGGAGGGCCTTAATGAATCCCACATCAGTGACACGGAACGGAGCTAATGATTTTGATGGAGGTGAAAACGATCTGTGATATATGATTCAGGGTGGCGGTCATGAAAGGATGAAGGATAATGTATGGCAGTGGATGGGACACGGTTGACTTTTCTGAACGACTTCTCTTGGACATGTGGCGACACTGATGCGATGGATCGGTAGCATTACCCCAAATATGGATGGTATGGCGAGACCATGGATGTGACCGGTGAATGAAACAACCCAACCCGATTGTGGTACGGAGGAAAAGTGTCATGTTCAAGAGCGACTTGCTACCATCAAAGTTTTCTTTAGTTTCTCCCAATTTTTCCCCAGTCATTGCTGACCAGTACCTCTTTATTTTTGTCAAGCTTGAGGAGGATAACATATGCTTGTTCTATAACCTGCCCTTCGGGCAAGCCCATCGCTATGTTTTAACGAGCCTAGCGATAGTGAAACTCGTTCTCGTCTAAAGACAAGTTTGTCGCTATTTAATGATTTTAACGAGTCTAACGACAAAGACAACTCGGTCCCTTTTCATTTTTAGAGAGTCTGAAAAGGTACGTAAAGATAACTCCAAAGTTCCTTTTTCGTCATCTAATCCCTTAAGTCCGAAAAAGTATAAAACAATACAGAAGGGATGAGTTTTCGATAGTTTTAACGAGCCGAACAAAACAAGCGCTCGATCTTTTTGTGCAATAATCCCTCAGGTCCAAAAAGATTAAAATCTAGAGGAGGGATAGGACTTCCAGTCGCTTTAACGAGCTGGAAGGCCAAAACTCGGCAATCTTTTCATATTTTACGAGTCAGATGAAAAGAGCTTAAAGAAGACTTGTCTTTTGAGGAACGAGTGATAAAGTAGGTTAGCAGCTGATTCCAGGTATAGGTTGGAATTTTCCAATCACGGCAGTGTCACAAGGATGGCTAGGTGAAATCACTCTTCGCAGCTGTTCCTCAAAACGGGTAAACAATCATATGGAGGTGAATGATCGGCCAATGGAAAAGTGGAGGTGATGGTGCAAACACGACCAAGGCTTTAATGGCTGATAATGTTACATTCACAGTGGTTATTTACCGGGTAGTTCATTTTTTAACGAGCTTAAACACGGATTGAAACACTTGCTCGATCTTATGTTTATTTTTTAACGAGCATGAACTATGTGCTAAAACTGCTCGGATCTTGCGTTTATTTTTTAACGAGCATGAACTGTGTGCTAAAACTGCTTGATGATAAGTTTGCACGCCCCCAGCATAACAACGCAAATCGAGATGCATGCCCCCCAAGCTTCATTGCATTCAACTCGGTGGTTGGAATGAAGGTTTACCTTTGAGATTTGAAAAGGGGATTTGTTTCATTTTATTTTTTTTAAATGAGGTTGACATAGTAAAAGAACTATCCTCATGACTCCTTGTTTCATTTTTTAACGAGGTTGACACGAGATAAGAACCGTCCTCGGAGTCCAAATCCATTAGATATAGAAGGTTTCATATTCCACTGTGGCCACTTCCGCTAGATTACTCAGAGGCGGTAGAGCAAAAGTACCCATTAAGGCAGGGTCTTTTAGGAGACCTACTCCGATATTTTGGAGCGAATGATTGCTTCCATGGATCATTGGAATGCTTCCAGTAACTTGAGAACCATTGGGGATAAATGTTTGTTGGTCGACGATTGTAATTCCTCCTTGAAAGGGAAATGCAATCCTTCTAAAATAGGTCGACACAACAGCTGCCATGGCATATATCCATGGTTGTCCCAGTAGGATGTTGTAATCAAGATTCCCATCGATGACTTCAACATCTATTTCTACTATTTTTCCCCCTAGTTCAACTTTCAAGTTATTTATTATACCGTACGGGGTATATGTCCTTCCGTCGAATGCTTTTAATGTTGTCGCAGATTGCAACAAGGTTGGAGATCTTAAAGTTTTCCAACAACTCATCGACATAATACATGTAGATGCCCCCTCATCAATAATCGTTCGGTGAACAGTTTTGTTGAGGGCTTTCACTTGAACAAGGAAAGCTAATTGAGCTGGTAACTAAGGATCGTACCCTTTGTGGTCAAAGGATACAAGATTGGAATCCATTGGGTCGACCCCACCTATTGCTGATAATAAAGCTTGCTCTTGGGAGAGGCAATTTTGCGGTACCTCAAGTGTCGACATAGCGGACGGCGATTGGGCCAGGTCCTCTATTATATTATAATTCTGTGCTATTTTTGCACGAGGATTAAATGTCGATTTGTGCACTACTCCCTTTGGTGACTTTATCATTTGTTCAAGAATGATGGGTGGCACAACTTTGGTCAAAGTTGTTGTCGAACTACTAGGTTGTTCAATAGCCTTGTTATTCGACACCTGTGGATTCCCGTAATCTTTATTCCTTGCCAAAGCATCATTTTGCTGCTTTGATACAGACAACATAAGCACTTGGGATCGGGAAGCATTTTGATTAGCAACCAGTTCGGTTCCCGGGCTTGGAAACAGATCAGTCAACACAGCTGAGGTTTTCGAACTCTTAAAGAATCTTTTAAGCTCAGCTTTGTATGGAAAATCTGCTGTCCAATGATCCTCATCGCATATATGACACCCTGCAGGGGGTTTCCTTTTTCTCCCTTTCTTTTTCTTCTTGCCCCCTGGTTGCTTCAGTTGTTTGCCCTCGTCATCTGACACGACACTTACTTCCGAGGCAAGAAGTTCCTCATTTGCATTTTGACCGGAAATCTTACGGGCCTTTTTAGATATAGCCTTTGTCGATTTCATGTCTATTGCGTCAATCACGCCATCGCCGGCATGGGAGTCATTGTTTGATTTAGGAGGAGGAGGAATTGAGAATTCCGGTCTAGGGGCATCAGGTATTTTGTCGTAGAGCATGCCAGACTGAGTGTAAACCAAGTCCAGATATTGCGCACGAGCGATGACTTGCTCTTCCGTTATGACTCCCCCCTTTGCCACATCTTCCATGATGGCAGGAAGTAATGACTTGATAAACCATTCAGCTAATAACTGATCGGGAACGTACGTTTTTACCATCCTACGATGACGTCGCCACTCATGTATATGATCAGATATGTGAGTGGTCGTTGTCTGTTTGAAGTTGGTTAGGAGTTCCGTTCCCGTTTCATACCTTATGGGTAATTGAAAATGGGTTAAGAAAGTCGTGGCTAGGGTACTGAAGTTATCGAATGAAGCTCTAGGCAATTCGATATACCATTTTGCTGCCGGACCAGTTAACGTCCTCTGAAAAAGGCGAAGCCTAATCGAATCATCATTTAGGGTATTTGATGAACACCACAGAAGAAAGGTCATCACATGATTCGACGGATCTTCACCCGGATTTCCATTAAATTTAGGAATATCTGACGAAAGTTTATGCGGAATCGCTAGCCACAAAGGGGCATAAGCAATTGGATCATTCGTCAGCCGGTTTAGATCTAGTAATTCTAGGGTTGCTACAAAGGGCAACTGTTGATTCAGGTTAGGCGAAGCATACCCAGGATAAGATGGAATCGCCTGAGCAGTGGGTCTTTGCATACCAGCATAATGTATTTGATGTTGGCAACTTTGACAAGGTTGATGGGCGTAACCATTATAATATGGTTGTTGGTAACCGCTTTGTAAATGCGATTGCCCATTACTTACAAAGACTCATTGCTCAGGTCCTCGATATGATTGCTGGAATGGGGGTTGATGAGTTTGAACCAGCTCTGGTTGTTGGACCATTTGTTGTTGTCCAATACTGGATGATTGACCAAGATGAGGAGTCATAGTACTTGTTTGAGCCTGAGTCGCTCCAGATAAGGAGGCACTAACCAAAGGTTGTGATTAAGTTGTCGAGACAAGAGGCTGTTGTATGGCAACCTGAGAAACTTGGGGTTGACATAAAACAGGTAGCGCTTGTACTTGCGACGCAACCACCATACTAGGTATAGTGGCAACATTCGACACAGGGTGGACTGGTTGCATTGAATATGCAACCCTTGGTTGCTGAGGCAGTATCGGTACCCATCTGCTGGATGTAATTCCAGTTTGACCTGAACTTTGTTGTAAACTCCCATATGGTTGTTCTCCGGGGGGGAACAATGAAAAGGCATACTGTCCTCCATATGGTGGCAATCCAGTACCTAAAGGGTAGATTGGCCTTTGAAGACACATTGGATCAATTTGTTGAGTTTCAACATAAGAAATACCAGATGATAATCCGGATGAAGAAATAGGAACTAACCATGTCGTCGAAACAGTCTCTGATTGGACTCCAGCTTGTTGTTGACAATTTGCCAGGACAGATGGTATACCAGTGAACATCGTTGGAGTAGCAGCAGGAGGCTCTGCCGCTGCTGTGTCGGATGACACAGTCCTAGCTGTCGATGGTTGTTCAGACATATTCAGTCTATCCAAAAGATTTCCTAGTGATTCTACAAGAACTTTGTGATGAAGGTAGACTAACTTCGAAGATCAACGAGGGAAAGGTGATGATTATTCTGTTTAAAATAAATTTTAACGACGCTTGGACACAACTTGCTTTTTCAATTTTAAAGAGTCGAGAAAAAGCTAAAGATGACTCTAGTCTCCTTCGATGTTTTAACGAGCCCGAAGTGACAAATGCTCGGATGGACTTTTTCCGTTATAGAGTCTGAAAAAGGCCAAAAGGAACTGCTCTGGAGTTCTAGGCAGAGGGTGTGCCAAACTTTTCGCAAAACCGCAGAATACTTTTTAGAGTACGGGCGGTCGATCTTCCTGAATGCTGTGTTCAGTGCATTGCGATCAGTAGGGCGGCCGACACAGCTTCCTAAGGATAAAGGTTTTATTCCTATAGGGGTCTCCCAATATATACACGACGGTACGTGGGAGCATAATCCATACTGGCGCTATCGTCCCTCAGGAGGAATCACCCACCTTCAATGAGATCGACAGTCACCAACCTTTACAACGCCGGAACACGTCTCTAGCCTAGACCTCTATGTTGTGCGTTATGTTGCAAAGCGTTGTTAAGTTCATTCAGTTTATTTTAAGTTGATCTTTTTTAGAAGTTTGCCTTTCTGGATCACCACAAGATGTATGATACAATTCCTAAATGCAGTCTGAAGATGATAAGCAAGCTTTATATCTTTTCAACTTTGAAAATCCTAGCTACTAAGGGAAAAGAAAGACACCATCTTTTCTCAAAGAGCAATCAGCACACTCTAATGCACTTTTCCTAAATCAAGCATGCAAACTATCAAAATGCAAATGCACAATGCAGGTGTTTGTTTTCCGCTTTCTTAGTATTGATGCCTACAAAGAAAGCTTTTTGTACAACTTTGAATTTGCTTTTAAATGACAAGTACAAACAAGTTTACTTTTTCGAAATCAGAAAGGGTAGAAGAGAATACAACACTTTACGACTTTCGAAATGAACACTTGTTTCGACACTTAAAAGAGACAAACTCAAACCAATAAGCAAAAGCAAATGTATAATCAACTGTAAACAGCCAATGAACTCTCTCCTAAGATCACAATCAATAGATCTGAATCAAGGGCTACAGGATGATTATTTCACTCATGCAAAGGAAAACTGTAAATGACGCCACAAACACATAAAAACACTCACAGTCTTTTTGTACAAAAGGAGGTAGAATTTAAGCAGAGAAAAGGAGTTATCAGACTGGTACCTATGCTGGTTACAGGCTGCAAAAATCAGAGATCAAAACAGGGCAACACAGAGCAGAGAACCCCAGCTGCACAAGGCCAAACTGGATCAGCGCAACCTCAACACTGGGGTTTTGACATTCAGCGCAGGTGGCCTTCACGGGACCTGCGTTGAAATGCAGAATCCCTTCACAGGGGTCGCGCTGAAGGAGAAACGAGAGTTTCTCACTGGGTTCTGGGTCACAGATTGCTGATTAATCAACGGTTTCAGGCCAAATCAAAACCACAAGCAAGGTACAATCAAAGGGATGCTTTGAGGGGGTACTAAGATCTATCACAAAGGATCATCAAATCATTTGTGAGTCCATTGTTCAGATCATAGACAAATCCAGTGATTGGATCAAAGCAGCAACTGTCTACTTTGCATCTGAGAATAGCAGAAGTAGTTCGATTGTTGCTGTTGAGTCTATGAAACAAACAATGATAGAGACACAAATAAAATGACTAAAACAAATGTCCCCAGCGGAGTCGCCAATTTGTTGTGGGGAAAAATGCCTATGCAGGACGATCCTATCCACCTAAGGTGTGACAGTGCCTTAGCAACAAACAGAGACAGCTATTCTAGTATTCTTCCTTTATGAATTAAGAATGAAGAGAGATAGATGGACTAACCGGTGTCTTCCGTTTGTCCCTCGATCCGGTCTCTCTTCTCCTTGAGGGTTCCCAGCTACTTGTCTTCTCGCTTGCCCAGCTTCAAGAGGTTTCTGCAAGATCACAAGAAGAGAACACTACACAAGACATGGATTCATATTCATAACTAGTTCAGGATTAGAAATAAACTAAACATACTAATGCAATCATACATCAAAGATACATCAGTATATAGGAGAAACCAAGATAGCTTTATTGATGAATAACAAGGTTCAGGAAGAGATACAACCCAGAGGGCTCCAATCCAACATCTCCTTCCCAGCAAATGGAATTCCTATCTTCACCCCCTTCAAAGCATTAAGCACCCAATGATTCCAATCTCAAACCAACAGCAATTCTTTGCAATCACAAAATTCCAGCCTCTAGATCTCATGGAGGAGAGATCCATATATAGATGTTTGGAGAGAGGATGAGTCAGCTTGAGATCTGACTAGTGTCCTCTCCCTCTGTCAGTTCTTGATTCCACTTGGAGGTTCTTTCCACTTGGATATTTGGAACCTCTTACTCATCGCCAGTCGAATTCCCTGAGGCAAGTGTCATTTTGGAAGCTTCCTGGGTTCTGACACCTTGAGAAATGAACTTGCCACATGTCCACTCTCGCTCAATGCAGGTAGCCAGTGTTGCCTTTGACATTCAGCGTAGGTAGCCAGTGTTGGATTTGACATTCAGCGCAAACAGCTAGTGTAGTCACTGAAATGATCCTGAATTGACTTGTTTTTGAGTAGTTTCTGGTGGAGAACTTCTGTGAATTGCTGTGGTTTGTTAGTCTTGTTCCTCTAGGGGTAGGAACAACATGTTTAGGGACTTTGGATCCCTTAGATTATGGACATTTCATGCTCAATTCTGTAAGGCAAAAAAATGTCTATAACACTGAGGAAGCCAAGATTAAGCTGTTGGCCTTCCTTTAATCGAGGAATTTTTCAAAAATGGAACTTTTGCAGTATTAAAAAGATGAACATTTTTGGCACTTCCACTGTCAATCATGAAATATGAAACCTGTTGCAACAGGAGGCTAACAGGAGGAAGAGAAAAGATGCAAGATCTGAGTAGATCCACTTGTGGAGAAAGCAGCTATGGCTATAGAAGCGAAGAGGAAACAGCACAACAAGCGAATCACGCTAAGGCAGAGGGAGAATAGAAGAATGGATGAAGCAAAGAAGGAGTTGCATGAGCTGAAGGAGCAAATCTGGAAGGAACAAGAGTTGCATAAATAGGAGAGGGAAACACAACATCAACATGTGCAGTAGGGGGCGCAACATGTGCAAATAGATGAAACAACACCTGTACAAGTAGTGGATTCATTAGAATAGATGGCATCAGGCAAATTGGGTGAACCATCATAGGAGTAGGACTTTGCTCGTGAGATAAAGCAAGCACTTTAACAATTGGATACAGATATGAAACAATGGGAATCGGAATAGGACATCAACCTTATGCCTCACCACCAAGAGGTCGACTTACCTACTTCACTACATCCAAATGATGAGCAAGTCTCAAGTGACCGAGGAGGCACTGAGATCCTTGGATATCAACCGGAAGAAGAGATGCACAACATCTCATTCGATGAGTCTAAACATAGAGTTGTGTAGTCTCGTAAAGTGTTGACTCCGGATGATCATACATATCCTATGTAAGTTGAGGAACGAATGATCATGTCTCACATGTGAAAACATCTAGCAGCCTTGGAAAATGCAACTAGAGTGTATGCCAAAGCCACTAGCTCAAGTGTTCGCTTTCTGATAGCTGAGAATGAGTGAATGGCTAAGGAACTACAGACGGCTAAGCAAGGAGGAGAGTTGGTGACAACGTTCGCCCAAGATGAACTAAAGAAGGAAATACTAGATGAAGTATTGTCCCTTGACATAATTATGCAAGTGTTGTACTCCAAGTTTGGCACCATGCATAAGGCAGTCGTCCATCTCAACAGATGGTAGTAGTGATGTGCTAGAAGAGCATGTATCTTTACAAACTTGCATGTTGTTGTTTATTACATGCAAGCATGGACAATGAGGTACAAGGGAACTCCGATTCACTTGCCTATGATGATGAAGGCAAGTGAGGTTGAGCTGAAGGCATGTATTTGGAGTCAGATATGGAACTATGAAAAGTTCCCACAGTTCATCACTAGTATATAGGCTTCCCATGCACGTGTGTTCAAGAGTATGGATGTTGTGGTGTGCACACATGTGATCCAATATATTGGGACTTTCACCATGTCAAAGACAAAGGAACAGGTCCAACTAGAGCTTGACTCATACTTTGATGAGTTGATGCACGTTGCTACCAGCCCAGACTTTCTCATCAATGCAGACATCATGCACATGTATGTTGCTGGTCTTTCTGCATTGAAGACAATGATACACATGCTTACAAACGATTTGCACATAGGAGATCGAGCTGTGTACCCAGATGCTATGGAGGCAAGAGTTAGGTTCCAGAAATATGTCACCTTGGAGCACATGGACACCATCAAGGACTTTCGATCTTGGAATCAGTATGTTACTAATGATCATCGAGAATATTTTGAGGAGTTAGAATTCCATGGTTGTCTAAGTAAAAGTTATGTCTAGCACAGATTTATCAAGCCATTTTGTCTCACATGGGTACATGTGCATTTTAATGTAACGTCAAGTCAAGTGTAAGCCAAGTGTCGATAGTTGGATGTAACAGTCATAGAGTAGATGAAGAGTCATGAGGGTAGTTGAACTGTCACAAAGGGGAATGTCAAGGGTAACCCCACCCTTTGCTATAAATAGTCCCTCATAGCTCATTGTATATTCTTTTGGTCAACCAAGCTTCCGATAAGACTATCATAGAGAGAGCTTGGACAGTATTGTAATGAGCCTTGGCTTCTCCACTGCACAGATGTAGTACAACTCTTTGGAGGAGTAGGTGGTTGTGGCTGTAATGTTCTGCTATCGGAACTAGTGATTAGATATGGATGTATTGTATAATTGGAACTTACACTTCTTAATATAGAAAGACCCAACATGGATTGGTTTGCTTACGCATGCATGTATAGCTATATGTGTATGTATGTATGAATATTTCTGAAATGTGTTGTTGGTTTAGCCATCACTTTGGATTGCTCGCTAACTTGTCTTCCATGTTGTGATGTATCTTTGCTCATGTGTTCCCTTCTTAACTATGTGCTATCATAGGTTTCCAAGGGGCACACTCATCTCAACCCCCATGTGTTAGAACCTTTCATTCCCCTTCCTTGGCTCGCTGCAGTTGTCACACCCTTGCTACCAATAGAGTCATCTTACTTGCCTCTATGTGAATTTGTGGTCAAGGCATTACCATACGACCCACTGCTAGGACTCCTACACCAAAAGGCTTGAGGTCTAATTGGGACTTCTTATCAGGGAGATCCCCTCATGTGTTGGTGGGTCCAGCACCATCAACATTTCTGGAGCTAGAAGGATGGTCAGATGACAAGTTGTGTCCTCTCATCTTGTTTTGAAAATTTTCATATCTTTCATGGATTGTTGCACTCTTCTCCCTCCGTGTTTTTTTTGAATCATGAAGATGTCACCATCACGAGGGAGATCTTTGATCTCTTGTCCACTTACACATATGACGGTGAAGGCGAAGTGGCCTAGTCTAAGTTCTTACATGACTTTCTTTCCATGCTTCATGAGGAAGATGGGTGTTCTGATGAATAGGCCAGCTTGTTGCTTGCATACACACTTCACAAATCTCCACTTTGATGGTTGTGTAGCCTACTAGATGATAGTGTGCTCTCACTTGAGCTCTTCTGTGATCTCATTGAAGACACTTTCTATTATTTTGATCTAGACCATCTTAACCAAAACTATTACAACAATGAAAGGCTCCACATGAATCAATCATGGATTTTTGGAAACACTTCCTTGACTTGCAGTTTCAAGCTTCGTAGGCTAGATGAAATTTTTCTATCTTTAGGACTGGTTCAAATATTGTGTCAAGAAATCTACCCATCCCAAGAAGAATCTTGAAATCAAGCCTTGCTCAACATTCTTTAGTGATGGAGCTACGCAATCTCAGAGAGAGATGGTCACTGTCACAAGTGACTATCTGCCATCCCCTCATCGAATAGTTCCACCACTGCAGAGTGATGTTGAGGATCATGCTCATACACCTGTTCAGCTGTGACATCCTCCTAACATCACATTGCTTAATTTTCATGCAGATTTGGTTGTGATTCCATCAAGTTTTCATATGCCTTTTGTTCCACAACTTTTGTCTTCACACTCGGCTATTCCTCCAGATGATATTGTCTTGTGTTCTTCCATTCCGACCTCTACACTTGTTGTGAACGAGGAACAAGCCACTGATGGAGTTGGAGTTTCACAACCAACTTGCACTGTCATTATTGAAGAGTATGAGTGGGAGCTTGAGCATCAACACTCGACGAAGGATAACTCCCTTCTATATGATCCCCCTCTATTCCTTCCTAACATCTTTGGTGAACCTACCATCCATGATTTTCCATGTTTATCTTCATCTACGGATGCACCTATTGATGATCACTTGTGGGATACACAGGATGTCAGTCCATCATTCGACAATGGAGAGGATAAGTTATTCATTGAAAATCCACTTGATCTTTCATCTATATTTTCTGCAAACACAAAGGATGAATTTGTTCGCCTCTCATCTACCCCTCTGTTTGATTCATCATATCATGAGGATGCTGATGAATTCATTGATTTTTCTGATCGTGGTTGTCGTAATCCATGTACTCCTATATTGGATCATAATCATGTTTATATTGCAGTTGATTTTTAGAATCCACTAGTTTATGATGATCTATCTAATGATGAAGTTGAAACACCCAAGACTGTCGAGGCACTTTAGCCCAAGCTTATGGTTATGTCAGGCCCTTGCTCTCTTGGGGTTAGTTTCACTTCCGATCAGGAAACTATTCTATCACCCGAGGCTCCTCATCACTCATCTGTATGCATTGAAGATCAATCTCACAATAGACCATGCTTCCTCCACTCGAAATGCACGATCCTATCACTGATGCATTGGAGGAATCTTACATTGCAAGCACGCATGCACGACATGAGTTGTATTTCTTTCTTTTGTTTTCTTGCATGTCACAATCAAGAGTGTGCTTATGCTTCAAAGCTACATGCAGTGTTGCACAACACCATGGTAAGTCCACGACTACTCTTCATACACTTTCACTCACTTGTGTTACGTGGGCACTTTGAAACATGAAGTGTGGTTGTCTTCATTGTTATATCTTTCCTTCTTACTGGTTCACGCAACTGGCTTGCTCATGGACCAAGCCTTCACCAACATGGGTCAACCAATGCGCCGGTGGCTGCATTGGAAATATCACTTCATGTGATTAGGCCCATGCACCGTTAGTTTAGGAATAGGAGTAGTGTTTTCTTTTAGTTGGTTTACCTGCATACTTTTTTTCTTACTTTCTTTGTTTATTTGTTTGTTTGATTGCTTGTTTGCTTACTATATTTGCTTTTGCTTTTGCTTTTTCTCTTGCTTTGCTTCGTTGTTTGTTTAATTGCTTGTTTTGTTTGTAGGTTAGTTTTAGATGAAACCATGTATGACTCTTGAAACAAGCCGGGTAATGTACAAGAGGCCTTGTGCAGTTATCACTACTTGGTTATCTATCATCTTTCCTTTATACGAAGATATTGTTACTTTTAGTCCATGATACGTCAAAAGAAAATACGCACTATTCTAAGTGAACCTTGGTGAAAACAAAATGCTTATGCACTAGCTAGTGTCAGCTACTCTAGTCTGTTGTTTTTGGGTTAACCCTTTTCAGCTCAGTCAAGTGGACTAAAGTGAGGGGGAAAACCTTAACAGGCACATCAAAGATATAATAAACTACTTCTCTGCTAGAACAACCTCTTGTACCCTCAATAAGTTGGGATCCCTCTTCCACCTCTGAAATTAATAAGTGATATGCACAATTTTGAAAAAGAAAAATTGAAAAAGTGAAATTTTTTTGAAAAAATGAAAATGAATAAGGCGAAAGAAGAGAAAGGATTCCTACGTAGAGAGGTGATGCAAGTAACTAGACTAGGGTACTGACTAGGCTCGCTGGCAGTGGAGCCATGCTTGTGTTCATATGTGACTCTTCCAGGGTACTATCTAGGCCTGATACTGCTTATGCAACAATATACCCCTCAACCCCAATCAAAGCAACTATGTTTTCTTGGCTTGGAATGTGTGTGAATCGACCAAGAGCTTGGTAGATGCTACATCTTACAATCAAGTTAGTATGAAACCAAGATGAACTGAGAACTAAATAATACTTCTAGACGTTTTAGAATTGCTTTTCACAAACAAGGTCCATTCGGAGTGTTGGAGTCCTACTAGTTGTAATGGCTACAACCACCCTCCAAAATTTTGACTTAGCTTCGTTTCGGAGTCTCCCCATCAACTTTTCACAACATCTTGTCTTGCTTTGTCAAGTACACAAGCTTCACTATTTTTCTTGCACAAAGTTAGCATGTCGATCAAAGCTAGATGCATTCCCCTCATAGGTTGATCACCTGAACTTGGTCCAACTGTAGGTTGAGCATCTCCCCCAAGAAATTGTGCAATTCTGTCTGGTAGCCTACTGGGCTCCATAATTATGAAATTTTGCCAGACAGTCTTCACCCAAAAAACTGCGCAATCCTTCCCATCAAGCCTGCTCAGCCAAGGAGTTATGCAATCCTGAGCAACAGTCAGATTATCTGCCTAGAAATTGCACAAATCTCCTTGATAGCCAGCCTCGCTCCCAGCCATAAATGCGAATTTCCTCCTAGCAGTTAAGTAGCCTCATGCATGAGTAGTTGGGTTGACCAGTTCCACTCGGGACCAAGGGAACTTGACTTGCATGCATGGCTTGATTTTTCCTAGAATAACAAAAGGTAACATGAAAAAATCATCCCATGATTTAGGGAGCTATTTTTAGCAGCCGGATGTTACATGCAAAGTTCGCTTTAGAAACTTTCCTCCAAGTGTGGCTTTTTCCTAGATTTGCGACATGAGCGTCATGAGATCAAAACTATTTATTCGACACATCAGAGCTCATTCTTTCACCTCACTCTTAGAGCTCTAACATCCCACAGCACATCCAGGACTCTTCAACACATCCGGCTCAGCTATTCATGGGTAAGTGGTCTCAACTTATCTTTTTCAGCATTTCTATCGCTTTTTGTGTTTTCACTTATGTGAGTGTTGTTTGCTTGATTTCCTTAAATGCTTGTTGTCGTTTAAATGCATACTAGCTTGTACTAGCAGTATTTCAGTTTTCATTGCTATCTCACTACTATCACATGCATGAAACTATTTTGCACGAACGGTCACTGATTCAGCGTCTCGCTTCACCCACATGCATGTTGATATGTTCACTGAATATTTTATTCAATGTTTGCATGCACAATCAATCACTTCTTCTTTCACTTAGTGTCGCCATGCATTCACTTTTATATTTTCTTTCAGTTGCCCATTGGCATGTCTGGGCAGCCTTCGCCCAGAATCTGCCTCACCTAGACAACATTATGTAATCTCGAGAAGGAAGGCTCTGTCGTTCTCTTCAAAAATGCTCATTTCTACCTAGACACTATCCTCTAGGACTACTTGGAACATTTCTAATGGACAGTGACTACTGGCCCATAAAATTGCACAATGCAACCCCTGAGCCTGTAGTCATTGCCAGATGGAATTGCGCATTGCACAATCCCAATAGTGAACAGTCAGCCTGGATTGCGCATTGCACAAATCCAGCAGCTAGTCTTGCCTCCTAGACAGTGCAAACTTCCTTTTGCACAGTTCTGGTAGCCAGTCACCCAGCCTCCGAGCAGAAATTATGCAATATTTTCCTATCATTCCCTAGGTATGTGTGAAGTCATTCCCCGAATTTGCTTTGGTTTTTCCTAACAGATTTCTTGCCATGCATGTTGCTTTGTCTCCAGATCTTTCAGGTGTTCATCTGCCTCTTATTAGTACAAGATCAATGGCCTCCAAGAGAGCAGGATCAAAGGACACTGATGGAAGTGCAACTAGAGAAGTAGTTGAGCAGGTGTTTGCATGTCTATCGATCTATGAAGATACCAAGTTGTTTCTAGACAAGGACATCAAGCTGAAATGGAAAGAGGTCAATGAAGCATTTGCAGACACTTTTGCGGAAGACCTCGAAGACCATTAGGTGTATGTGAACATTCACAAGTCCGGAATGTATCGGATTGGACGTAGATACCTCGTGTTCCCATGCGTAGACATGATACACTGTATCATCTCACACACTGATCCTGAGACAATGACTCTGAGCAGTGTTCGTTGGATGAAGCTTACCACCTTTTGGGCATAATATTATGATGAGATGTATCAGATGTCGAGGCCCGTGACTATCATGGAGACTCCTTTTAGCTTACCTAGTAGAATTGTCGTCACCAAAGATATTGTAAAGAACTGGGTAAAGGAGTCGGCTAGATTCAGGATGACACCCAACCAGATCTATAAGACAAAGATACTGTAGAAGGCATATCAATACTTGGTCATATTTTTATGTTTACTATGTGGAAAAGAAAGCATGGAAACCTTCCCACAAAGTTGGGTGATCGTGCTGGACCAAATTTCCAGAGAGGGTAAACCATGTAATTGGTCTAGCATGTTGGCTCATCAGCTGAAGGAACAGGTAATGAAGGCTTGACAGTCACTCGGAGGTATGCAAGAAAATATCTACATGTACATCTACATATTATATGCAATCTATGCTCTACAGGTGTTCTCGGCTTGGAGTTGGCATAGTCACCAATGGAGACTACTGTGAACACATATTGTAAGTTTTTGTCCAAATGCAGTTGCAGAGGAGTAATCACATGACTCTCCAATCATTTTTTCACCCTATTCTACAAGATGATATTTGAACAGGATCCACTCCGCATGTCAAAGCAAGCAATGGAGGCACTAATAGACATTGGTGATTGGTTGCCTCACCGTCTGACACCTTCATACAAATGTTTAGCGTGGAGAAGCCTCTGCATGTTCTATTCAAGTTTTCCTTAGACATACAATCATGTAGGAAGTAGCATATCACATCTCGGTAGGATTGATAGCTAGACTCCACTGGAAGAAGAAGGCACCTTGGTTTGCTCTTCCATTGAGGATTGGGTTATATGAGATCTAGAGTATCAGGCAAGCAGATGTCAAAGTAGAACTGATGAAGATGTATCCATTCGACCTCCAAATCTACAATCTGTATGACCCACATTGTATTATGAAAGATCACTACATGAGAGTACAGTTCAACTCGATCCGTGGGTCATTTCATCAGGTCGAGGAGGACCCATGGAGATATTTCTACAGTTTCTCCAAACCCAATGAATAGGTCGTCTTCACTGTGGAGTGGTTAGTGAAGCAATTTGAAGTAGCATCCCAGAGAGCACTAGCACCAACAACAATAGTAGTAGAGGCAAGCATACTAGTGCGTAACAAGGGCAAGAGGAATATTGTTGATCGCATGGAGGAAGAGCAAAGGTGCAAGTTCTGAGCAGATCCACTTGTGGAGAAAGCAACTATGGCTATAGAGGTGAAGAGGCAACAACGCAACAAGAAAATTTCAGAAAGGAAGAGGGAGAAGGGAAGAATGGAGGAAGCAAAGAAGGAGCTGCATGAGCTGAAGGAGAAACTCTAGAAGGAACAAGAGTTTTCCAAATAGGAGAGGGAAGTGCAACAACAATAGGTACAACAGGGGGCACAACATGTACAAACAGATGAAACAATGCCCGTACAGGTAGTGGATTCATTAGAATAGCTAGCATCAGGAAAACAGGGTGAACCATCACAAGAGGAAGATTTTGCTCATGAGATAGAGCAAGCACTTCAATAGTTGGATACGGATATGGAGCAATGGGAATCAGAATAGAACATTGACCTTATTCCTCACAACCAAGAGGTCGACTTACCTACTTCACTACATCCAGATGATGAACAAGTCTCAAGTGACTGAGGAGGCACTGAGATCCTCAGAGATCAGCTGGAAGAAGAGATGCGCAACATCTCATTCGACGAGTCTCATCATAGAGTTGTGTAGTCTCGTCAAGTGTCAACTCCTATTCAAGTTGAGGAATGAGTGATCGTGTCTGACATGCGCAAACACCTAGCTACCTTAACAGATGTAGCTAGGGTGTATGTTGAAGCCACTATCTCAAGTGTTCACTTTCTGATAGCTGAGAATGAGCGAATGGCTAAGGAACTAAAAATGGCCAAGCAAGGAGGAGAGTTGGTGATAGCATCCACTCAAGCTAAACTAAAGAATGAAATACTAGATGAAGTATTGTCCCTTGACAGAGTTAAGTGAACATTGTACTCCATGTTTGGCACCATGCATAAGACAGTCGTCCATCTTAACGGATGGCAACAATAATGTGCTAGAAGAGCACATACCTTGACGAACATGCATGCTGCTGTTGATTACATGCAAGCATGGACGATGAGATACAAGGGATCCCCACTTCACTTGCTTAAGATGATGAAGGCCAGTATGGTCGAGCTAAAGGCACATATCCCGAGTCAGATCTGGAACTATGAAGAGCTCTCACATCTCATCACTAGTATACAGGCTTCGCATGCACATGTGTTCAAGAGTATTGATGTTGTGGTGCACGCACATGCAATCCCATATATTGGGACTCTCACCTAGGTGAAGACAAAGGCACAGGTCCGACTAGAGCCTTACTCATACTTCGACGAGTTGATGCGCATTGCTACCATCCTAGACTTGCCCATCAGTGCAAACATCATGCAAAAGTATGTTGTTGGTCCAGTCGTATTGAAGACAATGATGCACATGCTTATAGATGAGTTGGACAAAGGATCCCGAGTAGTGTACCCGGATGTTATGGAGGCAAGAGTCAGGTTCTAGAAAGATGTCACCTTGGATCACAGAAACACCATCAAGGACTATCGATATTGGCATCAATATGTTACTGATGATCATCACGAGGATGTTGAGGAGTTGGACTTCCATGGTTGTGTAAGTTAGAGTGATGTCTAGCATGGCTTTCTCAGGCCATTTTGTCTCACATGGGTACATCTGCATTTTAATGTAACATCATGTTAAGTGTAAGTCAAGTGTCAATAGTTGGATGTAACAGTCATAGAGTAGATGAAGAGTCATGAGGGTAGTTGAACTGTCACAAAGGGGAATGTCAAGGGTCACCCAACCATTTGCTATAAATAGTCCCTCATAACTCATTGTAGAGGCTTTTGGTCATCCACACATCCGATAAGACTATCTTGGAGACAACTTGGATAGTATTGTAATGAGCCTTGGCTTCTCCACTACATAGAGCTAGTGCATATCTTTGGAAGAGCAGGTGATTGTGGTTGTAATATTCCATTATTAGAACTAGTGGTTGTACATGGATGTATTGTATTATTGGAACTTACACTTCTTAATATAACAAGAGCCAACACGTTTTATGCATATGTTGTATTGTATTCTATGCTATTTGGTTTACTCTAAATGGTATATGTATTGGTTTTCTTATGCATGCATGTATAGATATCTGTGTATGTATGTATGAATCTTTTTGAAATGTGTTATTGATTTAACCATCATTTTGGATTGTTTTCCAACTTGCCTTCCATGTTGTGATGTATATTTTCTTGGGTGTTCCCTTCTTAACTGCATGCTATCATAGGTTTCCAAGGGGCACACTCATCTCAACCCCCGTGTGTTAGAACCTGTCATGCCGCTTCATTGGATTTCCACAGCTGTCACACCCTTGCTACCAACATAGTTATCTTACTTTCCTCTGTGAGAAATTGTGGATCAAGGCATTACCATATGACCCATTGCTGGGACTCCTAAACCAAAGGGTATGAGGTGTAATTGGGACTTGTTGGGTCCAGCACCGTCGACAAGTTCACATAGATGAAATTATCATTACAAACATTAAATCACATTTCCAATAAGTTAAGAACCAAAGCCACTGAAATAGTTCAATTACTTCAGTACATGTGAAAGCAAACATGAACCATAAGAATTTAAATAATAGTCTTTAAACATTCACAATCCATGTATGATAATGTGTTGGCTGAAAGGCTTCAAGTATTAATGAAAGGTTCCAAGATACATAAGTACAATGAACATCTATCTCTATAATGCCTATGGGAGAAGCCAAGGTTAAAGTCATTTGCATGAGTAAGGAGGATCCTTTTATAAATTGAGGCATGACCTTTCACATCCTCATGAATATTCACTTTCCAACTCCTAATGAAATTTGGACTTCTAAATGATTTTTTGGAATTACATATGACTCATGGTATTACATTTCTTTTGTCTTCCATGGATCTTTTTGCCATACATGACTGTTGGAATTCCACTTATTTTTCTTTACAATGAGGTGACATCATTGCATCATAACTTCCACATAATGTGATGAGACATGACAAGTCATATCCTTTTAATGAATGGGACTAATAGTGACTGATGACATGGAATTTATTCAATGGGTGACATTGCTACCACTTGTGTCTTCATTCTGAATTCATATTTTGATCATTGAGGCCTTCACCCTCCAAAGGGTATTTGATCTGATGGAGTCTTCTAGGTGATTTTATTGTTAATACTTCAATTTGTTCTTTGTTCCTTGATGCTTCCTTTATATGCCTTCTTTTGTTGATATGCTTCATGTGTTCTTGTCATGATGTTCCTGATATACTTATAACTACCATCACTCATGATGAGCAACTATTAGCCTGAAAATCTCCTATTATAACATGTTTTATGAAGGTTTTGTGTTCATATCTTCATAGTGCGCTGGGAAAGAGAAAGGAGAGCTTTTAGGTGTACCTTTAAAGGCTAAAGGGATAAAGATAAGCGGTTGCAAGGCTTCACAATGAACTCATGCGCTCAAGAGAAAGAGACACTGAAGGGAGGTCGCAGGGTACATGTCCGAAGGACAAAGAATAATGCTTTAGGATTCCCATATGTGTTGTGTGCTCAAGGGAGAAAAGGAGGGAATAGGGAACATATATTAAGCCTAAAGGGAGAGGATTTAGGGCTTCGGGGTGCACCCATACTGTCAAGAGACCTAGGAGGACGCATGGCACAAGTCTGAAGGTTCAAGGGAGAATTTTTATGCCTTTGGAGTGCGCTCATGCAATCAAAGGGTTAAGAGGGTGCATGGCGAATTCTTGAAGGCTGAAGGGTGGAAATTAAGGTCTTCTTGGTGTGCTCATGAACTCAAGGAGGGTGCACTTCTTAAAGTCGAATGAGTGTGCTCAAAGGAAGACTTAGATTTTTTCAATGGAATAGTTTAAAATAAGGAAGAGGAAAGATGGTTAAGGAGTGTGACATCCAATCTTGGAGGGCGTATTGTGGACTTACAAACAATGAAGGATTCTTACTTGAGGCTTAAGATTGTGCTCATATGCTCCTTGCCACAAACAATTCACTTTGCAACCAAAATTGGTTCAAGAATGGGGGATAAAACAAGGGTCAAACACAATGAGTTTAGACACAAAATCATGTGTGACACGTACCAACTCATCAAGAAAAATTAGACAAGCTTTAAAAATTATAAGTATTCATCAAAACACCACTTTACATACATTCCACAAGTACAATGGATAATGTATGTGTGACTGCGACAAAAAACTCACTTTAGAATAACAAAAGTATTATGACCTTGTTCTAATCAGTGCAATGACACATATGGATGGTTAATAGCAGTTGGAAGAACATATAATGACTGGAAATGACACTTGATTACCAAGGCGACACTAGTTACAATGTGGAGGTAGGCTCCAAAAGTAGAATGTAGTGAAATTTTGGAGGGTGTTGTAGCAGCGACAACACTTGGCAACACACTCCATGAGCCTCAGTTTCTCTGTTTAGGGATATGTTTAGAATTAAAGGGCCAACCCATCACGAATGATTTACTCACAAATTAGATTTTCTTGACTTCCCTCCTTCAACCCGATTATACACATAATATCTCACTTTCTCCTACTTCGTTGGACAAACAAAGATACACCATATCACAATCGTTTCAATTCAAGAAAGAGTAATTTGCATGGCAAGTTTATGATATTCAATGTATAAGTTTTCATCTCCAATGTTTCTCCATTGCTAGTAGGCCTAGAAAGTACCTCAGCTGACTCACTTCAGGAGTGAAATTTTTGCTTCATTTCTAGTAGGCCTAGACAGTATCGTGACGAATTCACTTGCTTCAGCTCCCTGTGCATGAAACATTTCTCTTCTTTCGCGATTTATTTATTTATTTAGTAGGAATATGCATTGACACTTATTATTTGCAATGGGTGGAGGAGGGATCCCGACTTATGACTAAAGAGTAGGGTTCCCCTTAAAAAAAGTATTTTAGACCTCAGATATAGGTTTACACACTTTAGATTTTCTGCTCATCCTTTCTCTATTGGATTGGACAATTGTTAATACACAAGTAGATTTATATGAAGTTGAGTAGTTTGAATACTAGCATAAGCATAGATCTAATAGGTTCTCTCAAGGTTTTCCTTTTGGATGTATCATATTTTCCATCTAGACTTAGCTCAACCAATGTAATTTTCCCAAGCAAAGAAGGAGAACAAATACATAGCCAAGCGTTGTGCTTGTCACATTTTCTCTTTCATTCCACTACAAAACATGACATGATAGGACTAATTGAACTAACAAAAAAGACAATAAAATAAAATCCAGCTATACATGAAGCACATATTGTAGCTTCTATTCAAAATAGTGTTTCAAATCTCAGCCATTTACGGGAAGAGGGTCAATCCTCTCTTCTAAGGATTTCAACTTCAAGGGATTATTACCAATATTCTCTTCAATTTTAAAAGGGCCAATCCGAAAAGGTTGGAACTTGGTATGTTTTCCTTCGTCTTCATGGGGTTTATCCCACCTTGGTACTAGGTTACTAACATCAAAACTCTTAGCCCCTATGGATTTATTATCGAAGAAACATTTAACACAGTTTTGATGACCTATAAATCTCTCTTTGTCTTTGAGCCTTTCTTCCTCGAGTTTGAGTAAAGTATCTATCACTCTCTAAACTAGAAGGCAAGGTCTACATCGGGACTCCTGGGAGAGTTGGGAGGCTGAGAGATATAGGTTCTGGGGCAATATAATTTATTTACCACAAACCAGAAAGTATGATGAGGTCTTAAGGGAGGACTTATGAGTTACATGGTTAGCCCCTAATGAATCAATAAAAGCATTTTTCCATTTCCTTTTCTTATAGAACATGGTTTTCTTGAAGATGAAAATAAGATTTTTATTTTTTGATTTAGCCAAACCATTACCCCGTGGGTAATAATTAGATGCATTCTTCAATACAATACCATTTTCTAATGAGAAATCATACAGTTTTAATGACAAAAAATAAGTTGCATTATCAAAGACAATAGATGTTAGAACATCAAACTTGGTTATAATGTTGTATTGCAAGAAGTGGATGAATTCCTAGTCATTTACTTGTCTTAAGGGAACTGCTTTTGACCAATAAGTGAAATAGTCTGTAGCTATCAAAATGTATCAACGTTACTTTGACAAGTGTGGGAATATTTCTCTGATAACATATAGGCTCCACTATTGGAAAGCTTCCTCAACTACTACTGGTAGCATTTGGGTGTCTAACCTTTGATTTTGATCGACTCATCTCCAACAAGCTGGGTACTTGTGGACATAAGCGTGAGAATATTTGAATAGAGTGGGACAATAGTAACCATCCTTAATCACTTTTTTTGTAGTTGTGTCATCCGCATAGTGACCACCTCCTGGTCCATCGTGAAAATATCTAAGTACCCTTTCTCTATTTTATGGCACAAGGCATGTTAGTAGGATGTTGTTGTGGTGGTTTCTGAAAAATAAATCCATGAACAAGTTTGTAGGATAGAGATTTTAAGAAAATTTCCCTCTTTTGTTTATTCAATAGATGTCTGGGAAAAGTTTCACTCTCTATAAATTTTCATATATTGGAATACCATGGAACTGTAGATGTGGACTAGGTAACATGTTCGATATTGTACATCTATATTTACTCCTCCCAACCTAAAAGATATTGCTCGAGAGTGTATCTTTCTTTAGCTAATAACTATTATATGGCATGAACCTTAATGGTATGAATTGGTTTAAACTCCATATCATATTATTGTAAGGAGGTCATCCCTTTTCCCTCTTCTCACCCAACACCTACTGCACAAAGAGTGTTTTAACTGCTGGATAAGGCACATATATGATCATGTGTGGGTTTAGAAGATATTTCATGAAGTATTTGACTGCCTTATATACAACATATGCTTGTTTTTCAATGGCAGGATAATTTAGTTCTGACCCTTGCAAGCCAACACTCATGAAAGGGATAGGTCGTTCCTCTCCTTCAACATCATCTTGAGTCAATACGACCACAATAGATGAATATGAAGTGAAGGTATAAAGAAATGAATCTTTTCAATAGTAAGGGATGAATAATGTGGGTGCATTAATGATAGCCTATTTAATTATTTCTTAATAATATCATGTATGGGATTCACTATCTGAGCATAATCAGATATGAACTTTCAGAGGAAATTAATATTCCCTAAGAAATATTGCGTAGCCTTCTTATTCATTGGGAACAAGATTTGAGTAACAACTTTGGCCCTCTCGAGATAAAATTCAATTCCATTTTTGGCAATGATGTGCCCTAATAGAGTCCCTTTTAACACACCGAAGATGTTTTTTTAGGATTAAGGTAAAACCCATATTTCTGAAACCACTCAAATATTTGTTTCAGATGATGCACATGATCTCATCTTCTTTTGGAAAAAACAGTAACATCATGCAAATAAACAATTACACTCTGACCAATCAGGCCATAGAAAGTGATGTCCATCGCTCTTTGAAATGTATTTTCGATGTTGATGAGCCTAAATGACATTCTTTTAAAAGTGAATTTTCCCCATTTGGTCCTAAAGGTGGTTTCAAACCATCTGGTTCCACCAATAGCACTTGATTGTAACCAGAGAAATCATCTATAAGAGAACACGTCTCAGACCTAGATATTGTTTACAAGATGTGTTCCATGAATGAAACTAGGTAATTCTCTTTATCACATGCTCGATTAATTCTGGGGAGGTCGACACATAACCTTATATTACCAAAATTCTTTCTAAATAGGATGAAATTTGAAACCTAATTGGAGTGTATAACTTTGAAAGCGATTTGAGAATCTAACCTCTTTCTCAGTTATTTTTGGATAAGGGGCTCCAGTGTTGGATGAAATTTTGTTAGCTTTTGTTGGAAAGGTTTTACCCCTTCCTTTATGGGAACGATGTGTTGGATAATACGAGTATCATATTTTTTTAAGTTTTTGTATGTCCATGAAAATACATCACATTATTGTTTGAATAAGCAGATGAATGCTTGTTTTTCCTATGGAGAAAAACATGTATTGAGGTTTACATACTTCATGTCTTCTTGAGTTCCTAGATTGACTTGTTTAGATGATAACTTCGAACTCTAAGTCTTTGTATTGATTGGTCCTCTGAATTAGTTCTCCAAGCCATATAAACATTCCATGGACACCACGCCTTTAGGCATAATGTTACCTTTCATTGCAATCGATGCCTCCTACAAAGGCTTGGCAAGATCATCCTCTTCATTAGCATCTTTGAAAATGTTTGCATTAGCCACGAAATGCAATATATGTTGGTCACCATTGAAAACAATAAAATTAGTTACATTAAAAAGCACATATGTTTTATATATAATCTCAATATAGGAACCATTTCTCAATGGCGACATCCTAGTGGATGCATTTGCTAATGCATATGCTACAACATTTATAAGCCTAGGAACAAAAATAATATAAAAACATGCAGCTGACCTCAAGCATAGGAGAACCAAGTCTTCCACTTTAGCATAGCATGCGGAGAATACCAAACATCATGTTTGTATCGAGGAGGCCAGTGTTATTGCTAAAGTTTCGCAGTTCCATCACCACAAATTTAGGGAAGCCCTTGAGATTGAAAAAAGACCGAGCAATCTCAATAGAGAGGATGGATGGAAGATCAGTAGTTGTTGGATCCCAGCCCTCTCTTCCTAGTCGTTTTCTTCCCTTCCTCCCCTCCCTCTTTTTTAGCTTGTTCTTGGTTTAGTATAAGTTAGTTTCCCCTAGTTATCCTGTATCCTTCTCTCATTGGCCTTTAGTCTTTGATGAGTTGGTTATATAATATGAGATATTGTATTAGTTATATTCTAATAATTTTAACTTAATTAATAAAAACAAAATTTATTACTTTTGAAATCGATCTAAGATAATATTTTTATTAATTTATAATTAAAATAATTAAGCAATTTATCTATTAATTAAACAACTAAATAAATCTATGAATTTAATATATTATAGTTTTATTCTATATAATAATTAAATTATTTTATTTTAATATTTATAGGTGTATATATATATATATATATATATATATATATATATATATATATATATATATATATATATATATATATATATATATATATATATTTAGAATAAAAATTAAAATAAATATAAAATAGTTAATACCTCTTATGTATAACTAACTATTAATTTAATAATCATTTGATTTAATTTAATATTTATATATTTGTATTAAATTAATTATAAAATTATTAAAACTTTTATGTAAATTCATACGTCCCTATTTTAATTTTTAATTTAATATAGTTATACCTAACTAGCCGTTTCAAAGTTAGCGGTTAGTCAATATAGCCATTAGTCAATAAATCTATGAATTTAATATATTATAGTTTTATTCTATATAATACTTAAATTATTTTATTTTAATATTTATAGGAATAAAAATTAAAATAAATATAAAATAGTTAATACCTCTTATGTATAACTAACTATTAATTTAATAATCACTTAATTTAATTTAATATTTATATATTTGTATATATATTTATAATAAAAATTAAATTAATTATAAAATTATTAAAACTTTTATGTAAATTCATACGTCCCTTTAATTGACTTATTTTTTAATTTAATATAGTTATACCCCGGAGTCAAAGTTAGCCGTTAGTCAATATAGCCGTTGGATGTTTTTCTCTGAGTATTTAACATGCATATTGGATCTGATTCTTCATCTTGTCCTGACGATGAACCACACTGGTGGGTTCGAAACACGTTGACAAATGAAATTTCATGTGATTTACACCAAAAAATCTCTCATAAAATATAAAAACATTTGAAATAATTAATTAAACACCATACCTCATGCTAGTAGCTTTTAAGATTCGGTGAAACACAGTGGATAGTATCCTGTACCTTACGAGTGACAAGCTCTGAGTCACCAATTACCTTGAGAAACTCTACCTTCAGATTTTTGTCTTTATTCAATCCAAGTATAAGTGCTTCATATTCAGAAGTATTATTTGTACACTCGGAATCCATACGACATGATAGGATATGCTTCTTATTACATGGGTCTATAAGTACACAACCAAATCTAGAGTTGTAGTATATATGGCCTGCAAATATATGAAAATAGAAATATGCCTAGAAATAACAAGAGAGAAATAAATAAACTTCATATCTTTATTAATATGAAAAACCATGAGGTAGGGTAACACCATAAAAATCATTCCTTAAGGAAGGAGAATATTGCACAAGCCATATGCTTGCCAATCCAATAATCCTTCACATCTCTCAATGGGGAGCCTCTAGCCTCTTTATAGACTTCATACATACAATACTATAGGTCATTACCATGGGTCTCTCAATACCATATATCTAATACAATGGACTTATAACATTATTCCTAACTACTAGTGGTCCCTTAAATGATGTGGGTTAACCACTTTATTTATTAACTATGGCCCATCACATTATTACCTTATTCCCTTGGCTACCTCCATTTGTACCCCATACCCCATAATATCCACCCTAGGTATACTACACAGCAATCCAAGAAAAAGAAGCAGAGAAAAAGAAGGAAGTTGTTGCCAAGGTAGCTGCTGCTAAGGCAGTTGCTGATAAGGAGCACACCGCGAAGGGGGCCACATTAGAGGTTGAGGAGTCTGCTTCTTAACATACTGCTGACAAGGAAGGGTCCGAGGAGGAAGGAGGTGATGGCAAGGAGCAGAGCACTCCTTTCAGAATCACAAAGTGCTAGAAGGAGACAACTTCCAGACCTAGGAAGAAGTAGAAACTAGAAAAGCACGTACATGTAGATCCAATGGTCCTCATTGAGGCGGACTTTGATGTGATCATAGACAAGGTCTGAGACACAACGATGGAGATGTGGAAATAATTTGAACAACAATAGCAACAGGCACTATGGAACATGTAGAAGGATCTATGCGACTTACAGATTCAAACAGGTCGACCTCAGGCGAGCGTGGGACAGGCGTGTGGGATTCAAGCGAGCCTACACCAAGTGAGAATGACTATGTTAGAAACAGATAGGACTCTAGACCTCAGAGTCATTCTATTACTAGAGGGATCACTACATGCAGAGGTAGATGAAACAAACACCTAGCTGAGACAGATCAAGGATGTGGGTGTCAACTTAGTCATGCTGCCTATTCAGACCCTCCGTGTGCATCATCAGGGGGTATCAAATGAGCTCAAGATGAGGGAAAAGAGCATGATGTCATTTATCAGTGAGGTAAAGATGAGAAATCATCAAATTTTCATAGAAAAGGCTTAGGGATTATAGGAAATGGAAGAACTAGCTACGCAAAGCCATAGCTTGGAGGCAACAATTATACAGACATGGTAGACGCTGCTAGAACTTCACATTCTAGAAGATGTAGGAGCAGCAGCGAAGATTTGGAAGTTGGCTATCGATGTTAGAGAATCGATGGATGAGATCAACCGAGTAACATCTGAGTTCCAAACAAAGATCTTAGAGCTAGAGTTGAAATTGCAGCCAACCATTCTGCCAGAAGTCCAGGAATAGCGTGGAGCATCCATGAGGGAGAGCATGGCCACATTGGATGAAGCAGTCACAGGCTGCAAAATAATCTTTGAATAGGAAATGGAATTATGGAATACTCTACAAGAGGACTAAAACCTACATAAACTTGGCACATATATCTGGGAGATGCAATTTTTTTTTGATGAACTCAGGGCAATTGTGTACACTTTGGCACCAGTCTAGCACCTTGCTTGATTGCAATAAGGAAAATAGTTGCAATAAAAAATTGAAGAGATGCAGAGAGAAGAGGTCGTCTTAAAGGCGAGAATACAACCATGGATAAAGGAAGCAAGCCAGCTTACTCTGTCAGTCCAAAAGAAATTGATGACACTCTAGTAGACACAAAAGATGATGCACCTCGTGATGGAAGGCCCGACTATAGAAAAGCTGGTAGAGGAAGTGCAGTGGGTCATAGTGCAGGGTTTTGCTGACATATAGTTGTTGAAGGTGGAGTTCAGTGACCTTCACAACAGGATATCTATGCCAGCTGAATGACTCGAGGGCAAGTCACCCAATTTGTGTTGGGGGCCTATTGGGAAGGGATCCGTAGGGTCAATTTTGTTAAAATTTGGGAAAATTTTGTAATATCTTTTGTAATGAATGTAAAGTCTTTGTGAAATGTAGAAGCAGAGCACGAAGTGAGAAGAAGTCAAAGGGGATTTAGTCCCTTAAGTGGGTAGGCGATAGAGTTTTCTTGAGACCCACCCATGGTCCGCGGACCATGGTATTGTAAAGCAAATGATATAAATAGATGAGTCATAGTGATTCTAAGGAGGAATAAATTATAAAATAATCATTGTAAGAGCAAGGTTCTAAGGCAGGAAAAGTTTGTTTCCTGTACTTAGTTGAAATGGGAAGGCTCCTAGAGTTGAGTGCGTGGAGACCTTGGTAAGTCTGCAGGCTGAGTGTGCAGACCCCTAAAGCTAAGTGCGTAGGGAGAAGAAGTCTATAATTTAACATTTACAGTTAATAAAGACTATTTTGGGCCGAAATTGATGCATCTGTGTCTTATCATTTAATTCTGCAAAGTTTATGTATCTTCGCTCTGTGATATGTTTTATGTGAATTAATTCTTATTCACTGTGTGAAACTGGTAGATCTATAATATTTATGCATGATAAGCACAATTAAGTACCTTCACGAAGATCTAGAAGTTGTTTAGATAGATTTGCATTAGATGTAAGTTCGAAAGGATTAGAGTCGCGTGAAGGTGGATCTAAGTTGTAAGCATATCAAGAAACCATCACACAGTCCTCTAGATGTGGAAACCTAGTTCTATCATCCCCCAATACTGCTTTGGGTGAGACTACAACCTGTACTACGCGGGTTGTTGCCAAAAGGGATAATAGTTAGGGTTTTGTTGGTTGGCGCAATTAAAGCTGAACCTAGGTTAGGCCCCACCATGGAAACAGACGTCATAGATAAATGGTTAAATCTAGTGGAAGGATATTTTTCACGTCATGGATATTCCAATTAGGAAAAGATTACTTTTTTACTTCTTAAATCCACCCCACATGTTCAGGATTGGTGGGAAACCTATTGTGAACAAAAGGAGGAGAGTGAACCATTGTTTTTTTCATCTGCACCCACTTGGAGTTCTTTTTGAGATGCCATCAACGAACAATATTAATTTGTTGGAAGCTATGAAGACAATTACATCAAGTGGACCACGCTACAATAGGGAAGGGACCAAGATGTGTCAGAGTTCAAAAATACTTTCTATACCCTTCGTATGAAGCTGAGTATCAAGGATACTGAGTGGCATTTGGTTCTTAAGTACCGTGATTGTCTACAAAAGTACATCTAGGATGCGATGGAGTTCCAGGACATTTCCTCACTTAGCATGGCGTATCGTTACGCTATCAAGATTGAGTAGTAGTTTAAACAGAAGAAGGGAAACTTTAGATCTGCAAATCAAAATCAAGGAAAAGTCATCCCCAAACCACAAAATAAAGGACCAACCCAAGGCGGTGCTACCCAAGACAGCCCACCGAAGCTGCAAGAAAATAAGAACACCCTGAAGATGAAGAAGGACACGGGAAAATGGTGTGAGTTTCATAAGAGATCCACTCACAATACAAGTGAGTGTTGGGCCATGTAGTCACTGTTAGCCTTGAGGTGCAATGCTGACTTTTTTAAGGTCAACGGGAAAATTCGGTTTGCTTTGTTGTTCGTGAAATGGGTCCCACACAGGCCACTATTACTCTTCTTCTCTTACCCTGCTCACACTTTACCCTTTCTCTTTCCTAACTTAGCCTTCATATCCCAACAAACCCTCTTTAACCTTAGCCCCAAGTGCCAAGACAAAAATAGCCATAAAACCTTACCCATACATCTTACGCGCTTATAACACATTCCCCTAAGAAATCTCGTACCTTCACCATCTCCCTGCGTCGTTGATCTTTTCCCACCAATCAAACAGTCCACGTCCCATCCGATACACCAACATGCCTGATCATTTCCCACAGTTAGATGACCCCCATTAGATCTAACAGTCAGTGCCATATTGCGCGGACAACAAGTGCAAAAGGTGCCCGTGCGATGAGGGCAACTTTTCTTTCTCCCTCTACTATGTGGCATCTCGTAAATGGCATCAGGCGAGTTCTAACACTTACTACTTACCGCCTGATGCTCGCGTGATGAAAACCATTACCACTCAAGTCAAACCACCCTGCACGTTATCGTCCACACATCTCCGCTGCCCGATAACTATCTAATCTACTCGCCTGGAGATCTAACGGCCAGGACATGTTCCACTCCCACCACAACCGCCAACCTCCAAAAATAAATCCTCACCACACATCTCCCTTGATCCGATGGCCACCATGCACGATCACCTACCACCGTTCATCTGCCCATGCACTCCATACCCCATGTCCTGTCTATTATTAGAAGAGGAAGATGGCCGACTCTGTCAGTCTCGCGACAATCTAACCATGAAACCGAATTAAAAGAAGAGCATAGCCGGGGAGAAAGGGACACAGCATGACTCAACAACCGAATTAAACTGTCATGGCACTCCACTGGCACAATTAATCTGATCACCCGGAGGATAGCACAGTACCAGAACCAATCAGGTTTTCATAGTGAAGAAATAAACTATGTTCAAAGATGCTATCAGACAGTTAATGGTGGTTGGTGGTCAATTATGATCCCTCCATCCCTAAACAGCTAAGAGCCATTGTAAAGACAGATTATAAATAGCCAGAAGATATATGTAATCAAGGAGGGCAATTGTGTTTTAGTTCAACTTTTGGAGACTGTAGATATTCTGTAACTTGTAGCATCTCATCTTCATTTTAGCAATGCAAGCTTCTATTGTTGTTAATTGCTCAATGCCCATTTCTCCTCTGTTCTCAACTTATACCTAGAATGTTATATTCATGATATCTTCTATGCCTAATGCTAGATAACTGTCATCTTATCTCTATATTAGTAAATTGCATGTATCAATGAGTAGGTCACCCAAGTTTCTTCTATATCTAATGCAAGATAACTGTCATCTTATCTCTACATTGAAAGATCAGATTTGCAGGTTTCTTTACTCGTTGCAACTGGCCATCATACATTCTGTATGCATCTACTGGTGTGGTTAGTATTCTTCATCTATTCACCTAATTCCTAAACTGTTGAGCATTGGTGGTCTAAAGCCTTATAGTCTGAGGGTGTTCATTCATGTCTAGAGTGAAAATAGAGTAGAAGTGGTTATCTGGCTTGAACCAAACCATCACCCATCCCAATAAGTTCCTAGAACCATATTGAAGATTATATGTTACCAGGCATCTCCGAGCTACAACCTAGGAGAGTTTCTTGGAGCTCTAGCATAATTGGCGCCATTGTCGGGGAGAGGAGATTGAAGCTCAACTTCCCTGGGAGAACGACACAGATCCAACTTTGATGATAGACAAAGTCTCGACACATTTTTGGTTGTAATCATCTATCTGGTGACTCTATTGGAGGCCAAACCTCTTGGTGACTCCACATCACAGTTTTGGCTCAGTTTGTGAGGCACACTTGGAGAAATCCTCCGAAATCACTAGCTGACCCAGTACCTAAACCTAAGAAGATTATCAAGGAAAGAAAGACATCACAAAAGGGAGCATTAGCATCAAGTAAACCTAAGCAATCTTATGCATCTCCGAAAGAAGGGATTGTAACAGAGCATATACATATTGACAAAATAGCCTCTAGCACTAGCAGTGAAGAAATTTTTTAGAGATTCATAAAGCTCCTTATTCTATAGGTCCTCCTTTAGATTTTAGCCCAATGGAAGTCTCCCCTCCAGTCCATCATATTCCTTTATTCCTATCAAAAACCCCTCAACTTTCTATCATCCAGACTGCCAGTACTCTTCAATCCACTACAACCATGGCAGGTCCACAAGCACCCACCAAAATGGAAAGAATCATAGCTGCTAGGTATGGACCTCTAGTACTGCCCACTCCTTTGAGCGCAATGCCTACTGGAGAATATCAAAAATACATGCCTAAGTTCACTGGGACTGAAGGGGTTACAACTGAGGAACATCTTGAGTCCTTTTACAGCTATGCTGATAACCTAGATATTAGTGAAGATGATGTGTGGATGAGATTTTTTGTCTAGAGCCTTGATGGAGAGGCTAGAAAATGGTTTGGAGAATTGACCCCTAGATCTATAATAGACATTGAGGCCTTAGATGTGTTTCTAAAGTGTTCGGGGCACAAGAAAGATTTACTCTATTATCATACTGAGTTTGGGAGCCTGAAAAGGGGAAATTGGGAGTCATTGTCTGATTTCAATAAAAGGTTCAATCACATGTACAACAAGATACCAGCTGAAGTGAAACCTACCCCACCTTTTCCAAGCTCACTTATGCCAATGCCTTTGATTTTGACTTCTGCCTGCTATTGAGAGAAAGAAGATGTGCTTCTTTGGTTGAGATGCAGGAAGCAGCTTTGGAGGTAGAATCTAATATTGTGGCTGCAGAGATACTCAAGGGACATGTTGATAGAAGGAGATAGAAGGGTGAATCTTCTTCATCCTCAAACCCCAGATAGACAAAATGACCAAGATGATAGAGTCATTGGTCTCTGAAATCTCCAAGCTGAAGGTTGAGCAGCAATCAGGGAAATGAAGGGTTCCTAATAAATTTGCTCCTAGAAATCCAAATCTGTATAGGAGATCAAATGAACAATTGTAGATCATGTAAAGGGGAAAAGAGGCCAATGAAGAATAGAAGGTGAAGATTCCTTTCCAAAATGTAGTCATGGAGGAGGAGCAGTTTGATGAAGAGGATGAGATCCATTGCATGGAAGACAAAGGCAGTGCTTCCTTTTTGACATTAGCTGCCTATGAGGATTCATTACTCAAGAACTAGACCAGCCAAGAGTGGGATAGAGAAGCTGTTCTGAAAACTGAAGATCAGCGGAGATATAACCTAAGGTCAAAGATGACTAATGTCAAAGAAAGACCTATCCAAAGAACTACTGCCCCACAAAGCAGTAGATTAGCAAGCAAAAGCGATCAACAGCTGATCCCATCAGCCTCAAAGCACCAGCTCAAGAGGTAAGAGGTCCTGACAAGTCCCCTTCCCATTTCAGTTTTGAATTAGAACTCCAGAAGTTGAAAATATCTATACCTCTTATAGAACTAGGAAAGCATGAGGCCTTTAAGAAACCCATCCTTGAAGCCCTTGAGCTTAAGGCCACGCAAGCATCAAATGACTATGTCAATTTGCAAGATGACAAACCTACAGTTGTGCTTAGCCTAATGACTGAACCTGCTGAAGACAATTCCCCATCATTTTATGTCTCCCTAACTAGTCATGACAAAACCCTTCACAACTGTCTGCTGGGCATAGGTGCCAACCATAATCTAATGCCAAAGGATTTCATGGATGAGTTAGGCCTTGACATCACTAGACCCTATCATGAATTGTTATCTTTTGACTCAAGAAAGGTGAAATGTCTAGGGTTAATCAAAGACTTGGCCATCACCTTGTCTCAGCTGCCCATGAAGAGCATGATGATGGATATTGTGGTAGCAGATGTACCTCCTAAGTTTGGCATGCTTCTTTCCAGAGGGTGGATTAAAAGATTAGGTGGGACATTGCAGAATGATTTTTCTTATGCTACCATTCTAGTTTTTAGAGGTGTAAGCAAGAGATTATACAAAGGAGCTCAGTTGGCCTATATCATTAGTGATGAGAAGCATCCCACTAATCATCCCATCTATGCTGTTGATACTGACTTTGGAGCATGTATTCTCCAAATAGGAGAATCTCACTTGGCCTCTGTGCATCTCAAGAAACCAGTATGCGAGGTCATGGAGAAAGAAGGGCCACAGATTTGGGATATTTTCTTTGGTGGAGATTGCTCTAAGGAAGCTGCAAGAGCAGGTGTAGTGCTGATATCCCCAACACAGGAATGCATACATGTGTCTTTCAAACTAAATTTCCAAGTCACCAACAATATAACAGAGTATGAGGCTTTGATATTGGACTTAAATGTTGCTAAAGAAATTGGAATCAAAGACATAAAGGTGTTTGGAGACGCAGACCTTATTATTCAACATGTGAACCACTCTTTCCAAGCAAAGCACCCAAGGCTGAAAGCATACAGAGATGAGGTATGGAGGCTCAAAGATTATTTTAGTAGCTTCTATATTTCATACATCCCTAGGGCTAAGAATTACCTTGCTGATTCCCTAGTTGTGTCTCCTAGTATGTTTGTCCCTCCTCTGCCTCCTAGATTGACTTATGAAATCCAAGTAAAATACAAACCATCATTTCCTGATAATGTCAAGTATTGGAAAGTCTTTGAGGATGATGATGAAGTCAATAGGTTTCTACAAGTCATTGATGAACTCTCTGAAATGAAAATTGATCAAAATAATGAAACCATGGAGGAACGCCACCAGTCTTAGCTAAGAAACCAAATTGGTCAGGACAGTATTATACAATTGCCTAGCAACCATGTACCTAAAGGGTTGGTGCCTCTAGAGAAGCTGTTTGACCATAATGATGTACCCCATGAGCCTACCCAACAAGAAAATGAAACTGCAGTCCATAGACACAATATAGGGAGTCCAGATCATCCAAAGTACAGAAATCTGTCCACCCACTTGTCTACTGCCCAAAGTTCCGAATATTGAAACCCGATGAAGTAGTTCACTGATGCCTTTGCTTGGGAGTACAGTGACCTTAAGAATATTACAAAAACATCATCCAACATAAGATTCCACTGGAGAAAGACACCATCCCTTTGAAGCAGAAACTGAGACCCATTAGCCCTCTACTACTTCCTTTGGTTGAAAAGGAAATTAAGAAACTATTGGCTGCCAAGATCATAGTTCCACTGAGGCATTTGAAGTGGGTAACCAACTTGGTAGTAGTGAGGAAGAAAAATCACAAAATCAAGCTTTTTGTTGACTTTAAAAATCTGAACAAGTGCTCTAAGAAAGACAACTACCCCCTACTCAAAATGGAAGATTTGCTCCAAAAGGTTTTAGGGGCTAGAGTCATGTCTTTCTTGGATGGATTTTCAGGGTACAACCAAGTTGCTATATATTCAAAGGACCAAGAAAATACTGCCTTCACTACTCCTTGGGGCACTTTCATGTACCCCAAGATGCCTATTGGATTGATGAATGCTGGGGCCACCTTTCAGAGGGCCATGGATATAGCGTTTTTGGGAGAGAAGGACAAGTTTGTCATAATTTACCTTGATGATATAACAGTTTACTCCAGCAATCATCAGGATCACTCGCAGCATCTGAAGAAGGTGTTTTTGAAGTGCAAAAAGTCTGGGATTTCAGTAAATCCTAAGAAGTCACTGTTTTCTCTAGAAGAAGGAAAACTTTTAGGACACATTGTTTCTCCTACAGGTGTCAAGGTCAACCCAGAAAGAGTTAAAGCAATATAGACATTGTTCGTTCTAAGGTCAAAGAAGGACATTGAATCCTTTTTGAGTAAGATCAATTTTGTGACGAGGTTTATTCCCAATTTTGCAGAATTAGTGAAGCACATCACCTCCATCTTAAAGAAGGGATCAAAGATTAAATGGATAGATGCAGCAAGAAGATCTTTTGAAGCCATCAAAAGAGCCATCATGAAAGCTCCCACTTTAGTTAGCCTAGACTATAACAAGGATTTCCATATCTTATCTTTTTCTTCCTATGACACCCTTGTAGCAGTCTTGTTGTAGAAATATGACGAAGGTACAGAGCACCCAGTGGCCATTTTCAGCAAAACTTTAAGAGATGCTGAATTAAGATATGACATTATTGGAAAACAGGCTTATGCTCTTATTAAGTCTTTGAAGGCATTTCAAATCTACATTCTACACTCCAAGGTGATTGCCTATGTACCTTCTACCTCAGTAAAGGATGTCCTAACATAACCAGATGTTGATGGAAGAAGGGATAAATGGATTGTAAAGCTCATTGAGTTCAACGTAGAATTGAAGCCCACCAAGCTTGTCAAAGGCCAAGGCCTGGCTAAGCTCATGGCTAAGGAAAATTGCAGTCAGCTAGACATAAATTGCATGGGTGTAGATTCAGAGGATGAACAAGTAGAGGAGGCAACAGAAGAACGAAAGCAGAACCAATCATTAGCTTGGCTTCTTGTAATTGGTATTCCAATATAGCTCATTTCTTGTTGAAGCTAGAAGTCCCTCCAAGGCTTAGCTCCAGTCAAGCTAGAACCATCAAGCTCAGAGCAGCCAAGTTTTGTATCATTAAGAACCAGCTTTATTGGAGGGACCCATCTGGAATCCTCTTGAGATGTCTGGACAAGGAGCAATCTGTGGAAGTCATGCACTAGTTTCATTCCAGCATTTATGGAGGACATCATTATTGGAAAACCACAACCCATAAGATCCTGAGAGCTGGATATCATTGGCCCACTCTATTCTCTGATGTGTTTTCATTTGTGAAAATCTTGTGACAAATGCTAGAGGTTTGTAGGAAGACAACAACTGAAATCTTTGCCCCTGAAACCAATACACACTAGTGGCCCTTTCCAACAGTGGGGTTTGGATTTCATAGGGGAGATTAATCCACATTCCAGTGGCCAGAATAGATGGATCTTCGTAGCCACTGATTATTTTACCAAATGGATTGAGTCCATCCCCACTAAGAAAGATGATCACCAGGTTGTCATGAAATTCTTGACAGAAAACATTTTCACCAGGTTTGGCTACCTTACCAAATTGGTTACAGACAATGCAACAGCTTTCAGGGAAAAAGAGTTGGTGGACATGTGTGACTCAATGGGCATTAAACTAGTGCATTCCACCTCATATTATCCTCAAGGTAATGGCCTAGTAGAATCATCCAATAAAATCTTGGTAAGGATAACTAAAAAGCTACTAGAAGACAACAAGCAGAGCTGGGATTCCAAACTAAAGTTTTCATTATGAGCTGACAGGGTTACCACTAAGAAGTCCACAGGGAATTCTCCATTCAAGTTGGTATATGGCACTGTGGTTGTGTTTCCAATCCAATTGATCCTCCCTATGGCCAAATTCTTGCAAGAAGAGCAGAACGAGGAAAGTGACATGGCAAGGAGGATGAGTGACTTGGCTGAAGTTCATCAGATCAAAGATCAATTGATTGAGAGGTTTGTAATAAATCAAAGGAAAATCAAGGAAGATTTTGACAAAAAGGCAAGGATGGAAAATTTTCAGGTTGGTGACTCGGTCCTAAAATGGGATGCATTGAAGGAAAAGAAAGGCAACCATCGCAAATTTGATGCTTTGTGGTCAAGACCATTTGTCATCTCTCGGGTCCAGGGAAACAATACTTTCATGCTGCAAAGTTTAGAGGGAGAAATTGTTTTTGATGGCCCAGTCAATGGGTGGTTTTTGAAATTTTATTTTGTTTAAGGCTTTCAGGCCTTAGTATTGTAACTATGTTATTGGCCAAAGTTTTAGTGTAGGCTTAGATAGACTCCATGCCCAATGAAATACTGGGTAATATTTTTAATTTCATTTCTTATGAAAAAGGTAGTGGTCTACAGTTCTTGAAACCTCACAGGGAGGATTTCATCCTCAGAAGGAGCGAGTGTTAGCCCTGAGTCAACAAGAAAATTCGGTCTGCTTTGTTGTTCGTGAAAAGGGTCCCACATAGGCCGCTATTCCTCTTCTTCCCTTACCCCGCTCACACTTTACCCTTTCTCTTTCCTAACTTAGCCTTCATATCCCAACAAACCCTCTTTAACCTTAGCCCCAAGTGCCAAGCCAAAAATAGCCATAAAACCTTACCCATACATCTTACGTGCTTATAACACATTCCCCTAAGAAATCTCGTACTTTCACCATCTCCCTCTGCCGTTGATCTTTTCCCACCAATCCAACGGTCCACGTCCCATCTGATACACCAACATGCCTGATCATTTCCCACTGTTAGATCACCCCCATCAGATCTAACGGTCAGTGCCCATATCGCGCGGACAACAAGCGCAAAAGATACCTGCGCAATGAGCGCGATTTTTATTTCTCCCATCTCTACATGTCATCTCGTGAATGGCATCAGGCGAGTTCTGACAGTTACCGCTTACCGCCCACTGCTCGCGCAATGAAAACCATTACCACTCAATTCAAACCACCTTGCACGTTATCGCCCGCACATCTCTACCACCCGATAATCGTCCAATCTACTCGCTTGGAGATCTAATGGCCCAAACATGTTCTGCTCTTGCCATGACCGCCATCCTCCAAAAAGTAATCCTCACCACACATCTCCCTTGATCTGACGACCACCATGCACGATAACCCACCACCGTCCATCTGCCCATGCACTCCATAACCCATGTCTTGTCTATTACTAGAAGAGGAAGATGGTCGACTCTGTCAGTCTGGAAACAATCTGACCATGAAATCGAATTAAAAGAAGAGCATGGCTAGGGGAGAAAAGGACAAAGCACGACTCAACAATAGAATTAAATAGTCATGGCAGTCCACTAGCACAATTAATCTGATCACCTGGAGGATAGCACAGTACCAAAACCGATCATGTTTTCATAGTGAATAAAGCAACTATGTTCAAAGATGCTATCAGACAGTTAATGGTGTTTGGTGGTCAATTATGATCCCTCCATACCTAAACGTCTAAGAGCCATTGTAAAGATAGATTATAAATAGCCAGAAGATAGATGTAATCAAGGATGGCAATTGTGTTTTGGTTCAACTTCTGGAGACTGCAGATATTCTATAACTTGCAGTGTCTCATCTTCATTTTCAGCAATGCAAGCTTCTTTTGCTGTTAATTGCTCAATTCCCATTTCTCCTCTGTTCTAAACTTGTACTTGGAATGTTATATTCATGATATCTTCTATGCCTAATGCTAGATAACTGTCATCTTATCTCTGTATTAGTAAATTGAATGTATTGGTGAGTAGGTCACCCAGGATTCTTCTGTATCTAATGTAAGATAACTATCATCTTATCTCTACATTGATAGATTAGATTTGCAGGTTTTTGTACTAGTTGCAGCTAGCCATCATACATTCTGTATGCATCTGCTCGTGTGGTTAGTATTCTTCATCTATTCACCTAATTCCTAAACTATTGAGCATTGGTGGTCTAAAGCCTTGTAGTCTGAGGGTGTTCATGCATGTCTGGAGTGAAAACAGAGTAGAAGTGGTTATATGGCTTAAACCAAACCATCACCCATCCCAATAAGTTCCTAGAACCATATTGGAGATTACATGTTACCAAGCGTCTCCGAGCTTGAACCTAGGAGAGATTCCTGAAGCTCTAATAGTCACTGGTGGCCAAGCTGAAGGCTTCTGAGTCAAACGTAAGTTTTGAATCTAAATCAGAACCTAATAAGGGAACTGAAAAAGGGAAGCAAATCATTAATGCAGAGCCTAGTGCCACTGTGGCCACCACCAAGATCCAAAATATTGAGCATAAATATCCAAACGAGGGGGAATGCCTCTTCCACTCACATATGTGAGTGAAGGGTTCTCCATTGTAGTTCATTATCAATAGCAGGAGCCAAAAGAGCCTCATTTTAGTAGAGGTCGTGAAGAGGTTGGGACTAAAGACTATAGCAGATCCACAGCCATACACCATTGGGTAGCTTCACCAAGGATGAGATCTTCGTGTCAGCCAGCATTGCCGCCTTCCCTACAACATCAAGCCCTTCACGGATGAGGTACTATGTGACATTGATCCTCTTGAAGTTTTTGATGTACCATTAGGACAACCATACTTTTGGAAGCAACATGTTGTATATGAGTCTAGACCTCACTCTATCATTATTACTTTGGCTAATAACTTGTACAGGATACCGGAGGTAGCCTCACTTACTGCCATCTCTTTGATCACTACAAAGCAATGTAGTAAGATCGTTTCCTAGACCAAGAATTTTTTTTCCTTACGATTCACCCTAAGGGAAAGAATAAGGTTGTGGCTATGGCTTCCATGCAGGGATTCTCTGCACATCAACAACAAATGGACAAGTTCATGCATGAGTACAGGGATATTTTCGCCTCAGCCATAGGGGTAACTCTGCATTGTTAGGTCAAGCACTCCATCTATCAGACCTCGGGTATGTTGCTGCCAAATGGACTAATCTATCGACGCTCTATTCTAGAGAACAATGAGGTCAAGAGGAAGATTCAAAAAGTATTACAGAAAGGGCACATCAGGCCAATCTCACCACGTTATGGGAGCCTGATTGTATTGATACGGAAGGAGGATGGGACCTGGAGGCTCTATATTAACTATCGGGTGTTGAACAAGAGCACTATCCTTAATAGGTACCCAATCCCGTGGATTGATGACCTTATGGACCTACTCAAGGGGGCCAAATATTTCAGCAAGATTTACTTGAAGTCAGGTTATCACTAGGTGCTTATCGAACCCTTCGATGTGTGGAAGACTACCTTCAAACCCAAGGAGGGAATTTTTGAATGGTTGGTCATGCCGTTCATATTTACGAACAACCCTGCAACCTTCATGAGACTAATGGATGACATATTTCAACCCCTCCCCAATGCATTCGTCGGGGTGTATTTGGACGACATCCTGATCTTCACCTAGAGCTCAGAAGAGCACCTCCACCATATTTGACAAATCCTTCAAACCCTACACCAACACAACCTGTATGCTAACTTGGAGAAATGCACCTTTGGCCTAACCTAGGTTCAATATCTAGGGTACATCATTGATGAGAAACGTGTACATGTGGAGCCATACAAGATACATGTCATTTGGGATTGGCCTGCCTCAACCACTCTAATAGAGCTCCACATCTTTTTGGGTTTTGCCAATTTATACCATATGTTCTTGTTAAGGTTCTCTCATATCACTTGGCCTTGAAGACAAGTCACCAAGTTGGAGTGAAAGAAACTTTTTTTTGGTTGGAAACCCAACAACAAGTGTTCTTAGAGTTGAAAAATCACCTCTGTTCTGGACCAGTGCTCACATTACCAAACCTGCAACAACCATTTGAGATTGAGACAGATGCCTCCAACTATGCTATTGGTGTGGTTCTTACTCTGCATGGAAATCTAGTGGCTTACCACAGTGAGACACTTTCAAACACAGTCTGAAAGTAGCCCACTTAGGACAAAGAAATGTATTCCATTGTGCAAGCCTGCCATCTATCGAAGCATTATATCTTGGGGAAGGAAATGGTCATCCACATAGACCATTGACCTCTATAGCTCATACAGACACAAGGGAAGTTACATAACGATCACCATTAGAAATGATCCACCTATTTGCAATAGTTCCATTTGAACATTAAGTATAAGAAGGGTAGGACCAATAATGTTGTTGATTGCCTCAGCTGACCACCGGTCATGGTGTTGATCACTGTGCTCGAATCGTATGGGAGCGAGACATGGGGGTGGATGCATCTTTATAAGAGCGATCCAAAATTCAACAGCTTATACAAGACACTCCTGGAAGGGATGCAAATTCCAAACTTTCACCTTCATGAAAACTGTTATTCCACTTGGGACACATCTTTGTTCCTTCAAGTGAATGTGCCAAGATGATTTGGGAGGTGCACTATAGTGGGGTCGCTGGACATTTCGAGTAGAGAAAAGAGTGGCGGTTGTTGGGAACGAGTCCTCGAGGGTTAATTTTGGTGTTAAAGGTCCAAGTTTTGTATAAATAATGTAAATTCTCCACATTTTTTGGTCGTAGAGCTTGAATATGTAAAGAGTCATCAAGGGTTTCCACCCTTAGTTTATGCAACTTGTGTCGGCTTTATGATATTTACCCTTGGTCCACAGAGCATGGGATTGTATGAAAAGGGAATTCTTAGAAAAGTCTAAGGAAGTTTTAGTTCAGTTTAGATATGTTTTGAAGAATCATTGATGTAATGGGTCTGTGAGACCTAAGAGCAAAGAGTCTTAGCGTAGGAGAGAGGCTCTGCAGTTCTGTGCATAAAGGCCTAGGGTAGAAGTCCGCAGCTAAGTGTGCGGACCCTTGCAGTTGTGTTCGTAGGGTAGTTAGAGTCTGTAAAGGAGTTATGAACATGAATAAAGATAATTATTCTAGAATTACATGTGTATGAGATATTTTACTTCTATTATGAATGTATGTGATTATGTTATGTTGAGTACTGGGTTTATGATTTAAGGATGTATTGATGCGCGAATCTATGTGTTTTACTTTATTATATGAATGCAAGTAAGAATATTTGTTTATGTGAAGATAATTATAATACATATTAAAGTTATCCGCTACTTAAGCTAATCTGGGTAAATATAATAGTAAGAGAAATTACAGAGGCGAGTAAGTGTCTGACTCACCTATTTAGGGTACATGAAGGATGATCACAGACCTTTGCGAAGGTCTCAAAGCTGGATAAGAGAAGTATATCGATAAGCCCTAAAAGGCTTATCGATATGCATGAAGGAAGGATTAGGGTATAAAATGACATCAATACCATCACTGGGTGCGGAAACTTGGTTCTTACATTCCCCCATACTGCTTTGGGTGAGAATTCAGTCCGTGGTCCATGGATTGATGCTGAAATGGCCAGCAGTGTAGTGATTTGCTTGGCTAATTAATGCTAAACTTGGGTCGAGGCCCATCAAGCCAACAAATGGTTTTGTTGTCGGGACAGGGATCTGCATAAAGAGATGTCTGAAGTCGCATCAATGGAATCCAACTAAGAAAGAGATCGAAGATTAGTTGGATAGAAGGATCAACAAATTCCCCCCACAAGAGAACATGAATCCACAATTGATGAAAGAACAGTGGTTGGATAGATATCTATACACAGAGATACACAAGATCTTCTTCTGTTCCTTCCCGATCGAATTTTACGAGTAGATTACAAAATTGGCAGATGGTCAAGGATGATGGAGGCTTGATGGTCCAATATTCTAGACCCCAGAGTTAGTGTGGAGATTAGAAACCTCTGAAGATAAGATCACATGTGCTGTTGATCATTGGATTGATAAGATCATAGGAGGGTTCGTGAAAGAGTTCGCGGTCAATACCTCTGTCAGTTATAGTGAAGCAGTGCGCCGCTTCTTCAAGGGGTCACGAGGTAAGTATTTAAAGTCTTTAAATAGATGGATTAAGATGCTCTTGTGTGAAAACTGGGTTATGTAGCTACCTTGATGGTTGGGGCTACACGATGTGGAAATACCTTCATAAACAAAGGAAAAAAAGCGATGAATATAGCCTGCTAATTGAACCTCCTCTAAGTGATGACGAGGAAGAAACACATGCTTCTCTGTAGAGTATTGTTCAGTTGATAAAGCAAGAGTTCCCACGAATACCCCATCCACCCACACCACCTCCATCTTCACCTCAGCCACATACACTTCGGCTACATCACCACCACCTCTGCCATCATTCAGTATGGAAAACTCAGTAAAGCTACCTGTGTTCAAGGGCTTGGGAAATGTGGATCCAGACTAGTTTTGGTTCATCGCAAAGGTTGTATGGGAAGCTTAGGGTATCACAAATGATCAAATGAAGAAAGCAACATTGGTTAGTGCTTTGCAGGAATGTGCGCTGACGTGGTACATTAAGTACTACACTGATAACCTGATGTCTATGTTGGCAGATATCCATACAACGTTGAATAAGGAATTTAGTAGACCTAAGTCTGAAGCACAACCAAGTGTGGGATTCAAAGAGATCATGATGAAGCCTAGCGAGACACCCTACGATCGGGATAAGATATTGAAGTGTACGATCCACGAAGCGAACATGAATCTGATAGATGGGTAGCACCACGATTGGTTTAATGCTTTGCTCTTGCCTCATCCAAGGGTTGCACTATCACAATAAAGGATTGGGAGGCAGGCGGAAGCCCAGAAATCATGATGATATTGCACGAGACACTAATGCAAGATGATAATTTGGGGGTTAAGAAAATTCATGCACAGTTGTAGAACCTTTGCCTAGAAATGCAGAGTCCGAAGAAAGATAAAACAACTCGGCCAGAGGTGCATGGAGAAGTTTGGTGCTCGAAGTGCAAAGGTCAGGGGCATGACAGAGATCACTGTCCAGTCTTCGCAAGTTATGTTGTAGCAGTGGGAACAATTCCTCTGAGGTCAAAAGCTCCAACAAGGCCATGTACAAGGCCCATGCTATTGTGTGCTATTTGTCAGGTAGCTAGAAAACTTGCGATACAGAATTTCCATTTGCTACAGAAATTCATACAGACACCGCAACAACTCTTCTGCAACTTCTGTCAATTAGTGGGTCATGATGAGCACTATTGCTGGAGTTACAAGTTAATGATGGATAGAACACCTGCTTATAGGGTGTAGGCAAAAACCTAGCCTCTAGACCAAGGTTCTGGGGGAGTGCGAGGTGAATATCGGGGGCGCAGGCGAGGCTGAGGTGGAGGAGGACCTAGTATAGGTCAGGGACAGGTCATTTGTTATAACTATGGAGGATCGGGACACTACACACAAGAATGCCCAAATCTGATGCATTTGTCATGTCACTATTGTACTCAGTTTGACCACGCAACTAAAGATTGCCTAGTATTGTTGGCTAGGATACGTGAATTGGGGCACAACCTCCACAGATGACTTAAAACCTATAGATGATGAGGGTTGAGCCTCGTAAAGAGGATCCCAAGGTAAATATTGTGGTGTGAAGTAGGATGACGACTGGGGAAGATAAGGGGAAACAGCCTAAAGAAAGTGAATGGGTCTTCAAAGCTCTAGAGAAGGAGGTTGAGTTTGATCTAAAGCGTGCATAGGAAACATTTATGGAAGCAAAGAAAAACTTCACTGAGGCCTCTACCCCAAGAATTTAGGATAAGCTTGCTGAAGAGATGGACCCTTCCATGCTTACTACTTTCTTGGATGCATGTATGAAGCTACTATGCAATAGCAAGGCTGTGAAAGGACTACAAGAATTGATAAATAAGTGTGCCTGCTAAAAAACGCTCCTAATGGACCGTGAGTAGTTAGGAAGATTGGTAAGCATAAGGAAAGAATGAGACGTGAGATGAGACTCACTCTACATATAGGAGAATATGAGATTGATCAAGTAATTTTGGATCTGGGGTCAGATGTGAATTTTCTGCCTAAATAAACATGGGAAAAGATGGGGAGGCATATTCTGTAGTGGTATCTGATTCAGTTAAGGATTGAAAATCAATAGAAAATAATCCCCATGGGGGTCTTTCAGGGAGTGATAGTGGAAATTGAGGGCACAAGTGCATTGGCTTACTTCCAAGTGATAGAGATTGTGGATGAAAACAATCCCTACCCTATGCTCCTTGGGATTGATTGGGCCACTGACATGAATGGGGTAATCAATTTGAAGAAGCAGAATGTGATATTTGAGAAGAAATCAATTTGCGTAGTGGTGCCCCTAGACCCTACAGAAGGACTGTGATATACTGAACTGGTCCACGAATTGAAAGTGATGATGATCTGGACTAGATTTATAAGATAACGACGCGAGATCAGAATTGGGTGATTCTGACAGCACATGGACGTATTGCATGGGACTGAAAAATATCCTACACTTCAGATTCAGATGAGGACTTGGAACACTAGCAGAACCGACTGCATGAAGTATCTACGCTGCGCTATAAAATGATGGCCAAGTCATTACGCTGTGTATCATCGGCGGTAAGGAATCTGCCCTATTATGATCGTTTAACTGATGTTGATAACTTTTTGGATACATTTGAAAGGGAAGTGCTAGAGAAGCATCACTTCTAGGCATTGGATTGGGTGATGCGCGCTACGCCTGCGAGATGGTTGGGTACGCACAAGGAAAATTTTGATGTTTGGCGCATATACAGAAAGATGATGAGATTGCTGTTTGGTCACCCACAAGTGGGGCGAACAGAGAAATATGATGGAAGGAATGACCGGTGTGATTACTTGGCCAAATGGACTAAATTTTATGGAGCAGAGCCTCAACCTGAATGGTTGCACATGTTTTTCATACGCTGGATGTAATACTGATGAATTGGCGCTTGGAGATAGAGCTCCACCATGGCACTAAAGAATGGGATGTTTTGCGACATGGATTTTTGATGACGTTTAGCTTTGAGGATGGGTTTGAAAGTATTAATGAGGCATTGTAGGAAGTTAAGGTAGTAATCTTCAGAGTACCGCAAGATCCCTTGGACTTAATTCAATTGGATTTGACAACCTAGTTGAGCCACGCACTGGAGTGCTACAATGTGATTGTCGAAGAAGAGGACGAGAACCCAAGGAACATTAACATCCCAGAGATTGAAGGTCACCGTTGAAGGACTGCAAATTGAAAATTCAGATATCACCGTGCTACTAAGAAAAAAACAAGTGAACATTGGGACAGAGGTGGAGCTGAATTTTGCAAAGATTGGGGACTACTAGGATCACACAAAGTGGATAAGGTTATTGAATTACTCCGAGAATACCAAGACTTGTTCCCTAAAATGTTCTTAGACTCGAAGGGTATAATAGGCGACTTGGGAGTCATGAAAATTACACTGAAACCGAATGTGAGGTCGATCAAGAAAAGGCCTTATTGCCTCAATCTGAACTATAAAGAAAGGGTCCGCTTAGAGTTGGATAAAATGCTTGCGGTGGGCATCATTGAACCAGTAGAAGAGTCTGATTAGGTAAGCCCAATCTTACTTCAAGATAAGAAATAAAAAGATGAAACAATGATATGCGTAGATCTCAGGAAGTTAAATGATGCCTGCGTACATGATCCCTTTCCAACAACATTCACTGATGAGGTGTTGGATAATGTAGGATGAGAGGAGGCATATTCGTTCACAGATGGGTTCTCGGGGTACCATCAGATCAAGATCACGCTAGGGGATAGAAGTAATACAACCTTCACCACGAAGTTGGGGTGCTTCCAGTATACCATAATGCCTTTTGGGTTGAAGAATGCGCTGAAGATATTTTTGTGCGTGGTCATTGTGGTGTTTAAGGACTTCGTTCACAAGTTTCTCAAAGTATATTTTGATTATTGGACAATATTTAGGCTGGTGAAATGCCATGTAGTTAGTTCACGCTTGATGATGGATACATGTCAGAGGTATCATATCGCACTCAATTTGAAGAAATGTTTGTTCTGTGTCTCTTTTGGGATCTTGCTGGGTCACATGGTATGCAGACAAGGATTGATGGTAGACCCTGCTAAGATCACAATTATAATTAATTTGCAAGCACCAAGAAGTGTAAAACAGCTGCGTGCAACATTGGGGCATATAGGATACTATAGAAAGTTCATTGAAAGTTATGTCCATATTATTGTGCCGATGTAAAAGCTACTAAAGAAGGATGATACATTTTGTTGGAATGAAGAGTGTCAACAAAGCTTAGATGTGTTGAAGGAAAAGATGGTCGTCGCGCCGATCCTAGTATTCTTAGATTGGAAGAAGAAATTTCAGGTGCATGTGGATGCGTGATGTATTACGCTTGGGGTACTACTGACACGGGCTGGTGAGGGAGAGTTGGATCACCCTATAGCCTTTGCAAGTAGAAAATTGTCTAAAGCTGAGAAGAACTATTCAACTACAGAGCGCAAAGGATTGGATATGGTGTACACTCTTCAAAAGTTCAGACATTACTTATTAGGTAGACACTTTAAGATGTATACAAACTATTCTGCATTGAAGTACTTGGTGAACAAGCCTGTGTTGGGTAGGGAGATATGCAAATGGTTGTTATTATTTTAGGAATATGACTTCGAAGTTATTGTGAAGCCAGGACAATTGAATTATGGATCGGATCATCTGTCGCGCATTGAAACAAGAGAGGAGCCTACTAATTTGGAGGAAGGACTGCCTGACATGTAGCTCTTTGCAGTGCATCTTGTGGACAATCATTTTGTAGATATCATACACTTCTTGACAACTAGGACAGCTCTGGAAGGGTATACCAGTCAACAAAAGAAGTAGTTAGTGGTGTGCATAGCATACTTCTCTATCATTACAGGGCATTTATATAAAATGGGCTCGGATGAAATTCTGCAACATTATGTACCGACTTTGAATGAAACAACATCCTTAATAAAGCTCATGGAGGAGCCTTGGGAGGGAATTATGAAGGAAAAGCTATAGCACAGAATATCTTACGTGATGGGCTATGACAATCGATGCTTCATAAGGATTCCAAGGCTTATTTTAAGGCATGTGATGCAGGTCAAAGGATAGGCGGGTAGTCATGGAGGGATGAGCTACCTTTGAATCTACAAATGTCATTATAGCCATTCAAAAAATGGGCGATTGACTTTGTAGGACCAATTCATCATCCAAGAAAGAAGAGGGGTGCACGGTACATCATCACCGTGACTAAGTATTTCACCAGATGGGTGGAGGCATAGCATGTGAAGGAATGTACAGGGGAAACAACAGAAAAATTCATCTTTGGTTATGTCCTGACTAGTTTTTCTTGTCTAAAGATTTTGATGAGAAATTACGGTATGTATTTCCTCAATGAGATGATTAGCGCATTGACGAAGGAATTCCAAGTTTATCACCAAAAGAGCATGTCGTATCACCCGCAGGCTAATGGGAGGGTTGAAGCATTCAATAAGATATGGGAGAACACATTGATGGAGGTTTGCAATGCAAAAAGAAATGACTAGGATGTATGCGTACCTCTGATGCTATGGGCGTAGAGGTAAATTTTCGAAAATCTGACTGGACAAATGCCTTTCAGGCTGGTTTATGGCTTAGAAGCTGTGATGCCGATGGAGTACATTGTACCTAGTCTACACATATCATAATTTACAGGAATAGTGGATCATGGAGCCCTAGAAGAAAGGCTCACGCAGCTGAAAGAGCTCGAAGAAGATCGATTTTTGGCTGGATTCCATCAGCAAGTTAAAAAGAAGCGCAAAAAGGCATGGGATGATCAACACATCAAATTGTGCACCTTCAAGGTAAATGATTTTTTTTATTATATAATAACAAGTTTGATAAATTTCCAGGAAAATTTTGGATGCATTAGCAAGGGCCCTATGTCGTCAAGGAGATTACGATGGTGGAGCAGTTCAGCTGGTGAAGTTGAATGGAGAGCCATTTCCAAGGAAGGTAAATGGAAGCCGATTGAAGCCATACATTGGGGATCTGACTAGATGACTATATGGTTGAGGCATGGTCTTAGTGCTCCAGGCAACTAAAAGAAGGTGCAGGACTATAAACTACACTACCTGGGTTGTAAGGCTACACGACCGGGGAACTGTGTAGAAAGGAGGAATGTCACAGTATCAGCAGAAGCGCGAAGGGAGCTATGTTATAGGAGGAGAGACTGCACAAGGAAACCAAAAAGTGACCATTATGGTCACTGTTCATGAGTTGACAGTGGGAAAACAGCTAAGTGGAGTGAGCGAGCAACATTTAAGTTAGAATTTAAGAGAAAGATCTGTGAAAATATTTCACTAATCTAGCATTTATGAGCATATTTTCAAGGGAATGGTCGGATTCAAATTTGAATTTTCCTATAAATTATAGATGGCCGCTCAATGAAAAACACTTTGCATTTTTAGAATTAAGGTGTTGAGCTATCAGGCATGCATGAACCTTGACTATTTCGAGGCTTTCATGGCTAGTTCATTATTTGACAAGTTTCCTAAAGCAACCAAGGAGCTTCTTACTGGACTTGTTTTGGTGCCCTTGGAAACCACCAGTGCTAAAGGATCAATGGCATCTGAGGGAGCTGCCCCTGAGATTGCAAATGTAGAAATACCCACAGAAGTGTAAAAATTGCAGAGGCTGCCTAGAATGAGGCCTACACCACCCAAAGAGGGTCCCAATACAAAGAAGGATAAGCATAAAGCAACATAGCCGGTGTGTGAGTCACCAAGGAAACACTAGAAGAAGGAAAAGGCCACTACGTAGGAGAAAGTCAAGGTGGTCAACTTAGAATCCGAGGAGGGTGCCGAAGATGTGGAAGTGGGCATAGAGGACATTGACATATAGGGTGTAGACCCTATTTCAAGGTTACACGAGTACATCTCTCCCCACCAAGGTAAGTTGAAGGTCTCGAAGGACCTGGATGCAGGGAAATTTATGCTAAATACCCCATTGCTACCAGACAAAATCACATTTGAAGGGTCGTGCTTGGTGTTTGATCTCAAAATGGGGCTCTTAAAGGCTTCTTATCAAACTTACAAGAACCTCTGCCACTTCCAAAGCTTAAATATTCCCATGATCTAGTGATTAACCAATTGCGGAATTAATAATATGCTTGAAAATATAGGTGTATGCTTATGTTTGTTTTAAAACAATTTAGTTTTATAAATTCAGTTGCTTATATTGATATTTAAATACACATGATAGTAAGTAAAGTAGTGATAAGCGACACACACATAGCAATATTAATTTAGAGTTCAACCAAAATGCTTGGGTTATGTCTTCTTGAGCTCTAGTCAACTCCACTAGGCACTCTAGGATCATGGTTGAATTCTTTTACAAGTTTACACTCAACTCCATTGGTTTACAACCAGACCAATGGCTTAGAATGCCATCTTACCCCTAGTTGTGCTTTGGCTACAAATGGATCTAGGCTTCTTTGGACTAATTCTTTCAGTCAGTGCTCTGAGCTCCTTTGAGCTTTTGGCTTCCCTGACTTCCATAGAATTGCTTACTGTCTCTAGACTCCTTCCTCTGTCTTCAACTCGAACAACACTATGAATAGCTCGTTCATTCGATCTCTTTGTTGTGTGATACTTCACTAAAGCATTTATGTGTTTCCTCCAACCTCTGGTGGCTTCACTTTATTAAGTGCTCTAACTTTGCCTTTTCAACCTCTAGTGGCTATCTCCTATCAAGCACTTTGGCACACCAAGCTTCCCAATGGGTTCCTCAGTGCTTCAACTCTGCCCACGCATTCACTTCACGTTGTGGACTGCCCTCCTGGTAAATTCTCAGCGTCCAAGCCTCTCTGAGCTTCTGGAGCTTCCTCTATGCCTTCCTCTGTCTCAGCCTTTGAGAATCCACTACTCTCTGTGCTTTCTATGTTTTCCTCGATCTCTGTGCTCATCTGTGTTTTGCTCGGCCTCCAAACAAAAAATACCCTGTCAATTCTGTTCTCTTTGTATTTAATATACAACAGTTACAGTTCCTCTAAAGCGTGGAATCCACTATTTCATGTCAAGAATCAGTTCACAAATGAAAACGAACTGGCGGGCACACGAAACGTAGTCGTTTGGCCTCCCTCTGCATAAAATCTGAAAATAGCCATATAACGACAATACACAGGAAAACGCGTGAAAAACACAATGTCAGCCATTCAGCCAAACTTCAAAATACATACAGTCGCATCTATAAACTTATTGGGTCTGCCTTTGATCGCATATTGTAATTGCAATAGGCAGGAGCCCTAGGCCATGATCTTAAAGCAAATAGTGATGCAATATTCCCCGTTAAATCTCCACCGTTCGATCAGACGCACAATCCAATGCTCTAGATGCAATCGAATTATCGCTCGTCGCAACATCGGCAAGTCACTTTATCAGTAGGTCATGAGTTTCTTGTGCATATGGCTCTCTGTATTGGGGTTTCTTCGATTGCTGATTGCCAATCACTTCGATCGAATCCCGACCATTGAACTGTGCACCCGATCCAATGGTCCATTCGCAAACGCACATCAGCCCATCACTTTATTGCATATCGCAGTGCTACGGCCTGGGGGTCTTCCCTTATGGCATACGCTGACACTCATCTTCCGACGATCACATGTCACATTGGCCTCGCCCTTTTGTTAAGTCCTCCCTTTGGCTTTTTGCGATGTGATAAAGCGGTGATCGCATATCGCAATGCTTTAATGCCTATGGTTAAGTCCTTCCCTTTGGCACATTTGCGATGCGATATTTCCTCTTTAACCAATCAAACAGGGCCATGTGGCCCAATCCCGTCCTACCATGTGTCATCTATGGATTGGCCCATGATCCTATACTAAAAATCAAAATTTTCAATATAGTTCAAAATTTAATGAAATTGCCTCCTTTTCTAAGGACATTGGGCAATTTTTATTTTACAATAACTCCTTCATCCAGAGCCCATTTTGGTCCATTCAAATTGTGTCAGATTCAGAATGAACAAATCTATGCAATGGGACTATTTCCAGGAGCATCCCTCGGACTTTCATTTTCCTCTGTGAGGAACACTTAGACTTAGAAGTATATCCAAAATCCATTTTGGATCACGCCTTCCCACTAAAAGAACTTTTGGTCTCCAAAAGACTGATATATTGATCTGAACAGTAAATGAGAGTAACAACACCCTCTTCTTTCAGCCTCCCTACACTTGCTTTGCATAGTGCCTCCGAACCAAAGCCTTTGACCACTCTCCTTTCTGGATGTGCTGGTCTTCCTGGGAAGAACTACTTTCCTCCTTGCCTTCCTACAGAACTCTTGCTAAAATGGTCATAGAAGGTAGTTTGAACTTCCCTGCCTTGATCATTGATCCAAGGTGGCTCAAAACAATGTGAAGTACACACTATTGTTTCAACAAAAGAAACAAATTTTACATCTTGTGAACACCTCCATGTCCTTACATCTACATACAAATGATTGATTAGATAGAAAGCCAACAAAATATGCCTTTAAAACAAATGACCCTTCAAGTGAAGCATGTAGAAATATACCATTAGGACTTTTTTTCAAAAGATGAAACACTTCATCATTATCTCCATATTCAAGACCAAGTTAACTTCTCCCAAGTCAACATCACATGCATGTCAAAACAATCAACCCCACAAGTTAATTACATATACATGTTCAACTACAAGGAAATCATCAACATCCCTATGTTCATGCATATCATGCTCGTGCATGCATTTCATCCTTCAACTTTTGCTTAAGCACACTGTACTTTCGAGGCTGAAATGAAATATAATGTTGCAGCAACAAAGCGAGTCTCCTACTCAACTTTCTCCATTCACCTTCTTGGTAAAAACTTGCAACTTGCATCTCATTAACAAAAAATTGCAAATAGATGCATCAATAGACATGCAATATTTAATTGGATAAGAATTCTAACCATTTCTTACCAATCCATTTCAAAGGCCTTTCCTTTGTCTGCACATCAGCATCAATATGTGAATCTTCCTAAGACACATCATTCATGGAATCTTCCTTTCCATTTCTGCCATCTTCTCTTTCCACCTTCTTCTTTAGCTTTTGTGGAAGCATTGCTAGATTCAAAGTCCAACACCTTTCAGCAAGATGCCCTTGCTTATGGCAGTAAGTGCAACACGTGCATCCTCTTGACAGCATGATTTTCCTTGTTGAATGGAACTTTGGCTTCTTGCTTCTTTTCCTTCAAAAGTTTCTTGTATGTGGCCATTCTTTTCCAACATCTAGAAACATTATGGTTATAATAGTGTATATTTTGAAACAGGAACTGATACTGTTACCCGTTTCGTAGAGATAGCAAAAAAGTGACCTGATTTTGAAAAGGGGTGATGCAGAACACACATGTTTTTTTAGATCATAGTTTTTGGCACTTTAATTTTTTTTATGTACATTACGTTTTAGAATGGTAGTGATTTTCATGTTGATTTAAAAAAGTGGGTACGCTGCATCAGACCCTTTTTTAAAAGACCTATTTTTTGGCTTTAAATTTTCTAATGTATAAAATGTAAATAATTATTTTGTAAATTTGATAATTTTTGAAGTGGTCGTTTTCATCATATTTTATTTATTTATTTATTCAATTTTAATTTTTTTGTAGTGAGGTTTTTATTGTTTTGCATTTTTAAATTAGAAAGTCGATATTTTGAATTTTCGATATTGTACATATTTATATATCCTTAATTAATTTTTCAATCCACATGAAATAATTGTTTCTAAAAAACAATATTTTTTAACAATGGACATACAAATAACCATTTTTAACATAAATATAACTAAAAAACTACACGTTTTGATAATTTTTGCTAGAATTGACATGTCAAAATCACAATTTTTATACGAAAATTTTAACTAAAAATGGTTAAATAATAGTTTTTTTTTATGAATTTCATGTGAAAATAATAATAATAATCTTTTTTTTTTAAAAAAAAATGATTAACTTAAAAATCAATGCGAAAATCACATATTACAAATATTGAACGCATAATAACCCTAATTGAGTGTCTATTCTTCTCATAAAATGTCAAAGTCAAAACATTGCAAAGCTTGATTTCCAAGCATAACTTAAATTTAATCAACAATGTCACGTAATCCAAAGTCTTCATCCTCTAGAGTTTCATCATTGTCTTCTTCCACAATATTTTCTGTTTCCTTTTGCTCATTTTCCTCTTCTAATGGATCTTTGATGTCTGTGAATCTCCCAATCTATGTCTTTCCAAACATTCCATGTAATGGTGGTTGGGGTTCCTTTGCCTTTTTTGCCACACGTGATTCACTAAAGTCCCCTTTCTTCAACCCAATTTTTTGCATTGCATTTGGAAGAAATTGAAGAGCATTAATTCTTTGCTGAATGAAATTGCACTGTACTGGATCTTTTTTAATTGCAATGCAATTTCTTCCTTTTTGAAGGCAACATGCTAGTGTTGTACCTAATTATCAAGCACAAAAGAAATAATGAACTAAATTAGTACAATGACATATTAATTAAAAAATAACATATTGAAATTCAATTCCATATAATAAAACTTACCTCAGCCAGAAAATAAATTCAGAACCCAATCTCCTTCATTTGAACATATGTCTATAAGATAGTTAATCAATAATTATGGTTTTTGATAAATGTTAACTATCTCTCCTTTCTCTTTTTTGTCTTCATATGTTAGTTTTCTCACAATAGCATCATAAGTCAGTATTTGGCTATGACTCTTTCCGTCTACTTGATTAAAAATCATAGATATATGTCTATCATCTTTTTCCCAATTATCAATATGAATGAACTCATAATCATTTATAAATTGTTGATCTTCATTTTTACCAAGATTTGACTTTTGCCTGTAACATGAAATAGTAAAAGTTCAATTAACTTGTACATAAATAAAATTTTCAACATTAATCAAATATACATTTTAAACATCTTACCATGTAAGCTGCATCTTTGAATTTGTTTTCCCCTTGAAGCTTGACAATATCATTGCCAATTGTGTGTCTGAATGAAATGTCACAAATCTCCATAATGGTGATGACATGACTTCTACAAATCCCGCAACCACTTTACTAAGAGCTTGATAAGTATAAGGGTCACTATCATAGTCAATGTTTGGAATATTGAAATCATGGGGAATATCTGCAATGACTAGGGCATAATCCCTTTTAGGTATGAGTTTAGCAATGTCTTCACAATCGGCTTGTATTACTTGATATTGAATAGTGTCTAGCCCATTCCAAAAGAAATGATTAAGAGTTGGATGAAGTTGAACATTCTTAATACATTTCTTCCTCAGTCTTTTGATCTTTATATTTTCAATAAAGGTTTTGAAAGTATCTGGCACTCCATTATCATCCTTCCTCATCTTTTATAAAATAAACAAATATATGTGTAAGTTATAAATTAAAAATAGTAAACAGGTGAATAAAAATGAATGTATAAATCAAGATACCTTTTTAAATGCGAGATAAAAGGCTTTTAATGTTGATGTAGAACTTGAATCTAGATAGTTGCGTACAACATCATCCCAACTATCTTCATTCAACAATCTAACCATTTGTTCTTGAATTTTCATGTAAACTTTGTGACTGAATAGATAAAGTAACAAAAAGTTAATATAATGATATGTATAGCAAATACTACTAAGAACAACATGTTTTAATTAAAATATAATTATAATCTAGAAGTAAATAAAAATAATTCAATAGACTTACTTTTGAAATTCTTCAGACATTTCCTCCAATGATAATTCCCCTGACCTCACACGAGATAATATTGTTTTGACAATTTTTTCATCTTTCACTCCTTGCATCACCCTCCAAGGTGTGATAGTCATATCGTCTGGAAGCTGCTTCATTTCAGGAGATGATTTACTATTGCTACATATCAATGGCTTAGACTTTTTGACCATCTGATTTTTAATGGCAATGTCTTCCCACATGCTAAAAATCTCATCAATCAACTTCCAAACATCTCCAGCTTTAAATGCCAATTGGAAAATGTTATCAACACCTCTAAATAAATCACTATTTTTGTTGCCTTTTCCACCTTCTGAATTGGTTTTCTCTTCAATTTGATAGCCTATTTTCATACAACATTCCTTTCAGAAATCTGCAGTAACATTTATCTTATCCCCACCACATTTTTCTTCAAATTTACTATGAATAAATCTAACCCTTTGGATGAAAGTCATAGACATCCTATATTCATTATCTGAATTATGATCCCATGCCACTAACTTTGCTTCTATATTTGATAAACCAGCGTAAATCATACATTTCATTGTTTCAAAACGTGGGTTATTAAGATATTCCTCCATCAATTGTCTTTGAGCTTCTACAGAATGGTTCCCCCCAAGCACATAATAATTGTATTCAAATCATTTTGACTTATCAAATGCTTCTTTGTTGGGAACTTGAAGTGGATCAACAAGAAGCACATAACTAACCACATGAGCATATGGATTGTACCTCATCAATGTCTTCAAGTTGTGAACATGCAGATGATGTGGCTTTCTAACTCGATATTGACATTGTCCTTCACTTGCCTTATAGGTTTGCCTGACTTCAAGCTGAAATGTACAACCACCATCAATTAAGTTTCTCTTTGTCAAATTCTCTCGAATGGCATTTTGTTTTGTTTTGATAATGCCATCCTCTAAATCAGCTCCTGATGTAATTATTTCTTTACTTTCTTTTGAAGTTTCACTAGGTTCTTAACTGTTGCTAATGACCGCTTCAAAATCTTCAGCTTTACTTTTCTTCGTCATAACATTCCCAACAGATTTATTCTTTGGAATTGTTACTTTTGGTCTTTTACAACTCTTCTTAGTTCTAATGTCATCTTCAGTAATGGCAACATATGTTTCACTGTCAGTTTCAACTTCATCGTCCTCAAAAGTAACTTGTTTATCCTTGCTAGATTTATCCACCAGAGGCCTTTTTTTCTAATTCTTTGGATGTAGTTTTGTAGCATCATAAATTACTACATTTTTCTTGTTAGAGCCTGGATTTTCCTCAGGCTGAAAAGACAAGGTTCTAGGTCCACATCAAACCACGCTCAACCTCGTAGCTAGCCCTACGAGGACAGGAGAGGGCTCTCTCTGGGTCAATCTTAGCGAAAGATAATCGATGGGGCTTGAGATGACTAATTTAACAACTGATCTTAGGCTAGGTATAAAGTGCAAAGTTTTGATTTGAGTTTTTGGGGGTTTTGTTGGAAAAAAGGGACAGGTAAATTTTGGGTCCGGGGATGAGGCCAGATTTTTGCAGAGTTCAGGTAGGGGAAAGATAGGTAGTAGTTTTGATTCTTTGGATTGAATGAATGGATGGATCAGACCAGTGAGAAGCTAAGGAGGGCAAGAGGGTCTCAAGAGTCCTCCTCAAACAGATGAAAACATGAAGAATTAAACAAAATATCCAGGCAGAGCATAGCAGTCCAATGAATTCTACCTTAATCACTCATTTGTTCAATTGAAGAATACAAGAGAAGGGAAAATGATACACATAAATATTATTGAACTTAAAAATACATAGAGAAACACACCATCAAAACATAGAGCCACATGGATCCCAACAAGTGCTGCAAAACCCTGGTCTTTCCTTTGCCAAAATTGCAGAAATGAAATGTACACTGAAGTGTCAAGCAATCCAAAGTGTCCAACCTTCTACCAAAATCCAACCCCTACACTATAAAATTCATAAAATATATAAATTTTCTCATCCTTCTACAAAGGGATTGAGCTCAACCATTTTCTTCAAAATAGAATTAGTTACATTAAACTTGGGCCGAATTTCTGAAAATAGGTGTTGAAGATGAACTCGTATCTCCTAAACCATAGCAATTGTTACAAAAATTAAAGAGGGTTTTGTAGATAAGGTCATTTTGGAGAAAAACCTCTCTCAAATTTTGGAAATTCGTTTCCAATAGCTCGCAATTTGTTCCACAAAATCATCTCTAAAACAGAAAATCATTAAACATTTAAATCTGTGAAAATGAGCTGTAATGATCTAGTCACATATCCCAATCCATGACACCTGTGAAAAACATGAAAGAGGTTTTTTTTTATATGGCTCATTCTTAACAAAAACCTTTTTAGGTTTTTCAAAATTACTTTCCATATATTGTACAATGGCCCCGCACTAAAATGACTAAAACAGTAAAAAATATGAAAAATTTGCTTTGTTTTACTGTAGGCTCCAAATATCACTGTATATCTCCCACATAGTAGCACTTGTGCATAAAATGAAGGAGATTTTTGTTATTTAATATGTTTTGAACAAAAACCTCTTTCACTTTTGAAAAATTCATTACCATTATTTCAGAAACTAATTTTTTACTAAACTTGTCATTGTGTGCAGCAACTAACCTCAAAACATCCATAACCAAGAATCACTCATTCATTTCTTCTAACCCGGGAACCGTTATGGGAATGTGATATACCATTGGACAGATTTTTCTGAGCTTCATATGATGGACACACATGAGACAATGTTTTGTGCTGAAAATCATGTGCAAACATCAAACAAAACAAACATAGTAAGAGCTCATGTTGATCTCCCTTGACAAGCTACGAAACTGGAACTAACATTGGCTCCAAAGGGATGAAGCTCCTTCGAGGTATCACAACTATAGATCTCTGGAAAGTAGATAGTGTC